>JAZHYW010016109.1:0-92739 GCA_037355805.1 Ixodes ricinus | reverse complement strand
TGACCAATGATTTTAATGCGAATAGCATTCTTTGGATACTTCACGCACTTTTCGTCTATGTATCTATCTATCTATCTGGCTATCTAACCTCTTACGCCGCGGGTCGATAAATAAATAAAAAAGACCGGCGCCGGCTGGGATTCGAACCGTTGGCCCTTTGATCAGCAGGCAGACGCGCTAACCACAGAGCTATGAAGGCAGTCATTCAACGCACTCTAAACGGTTGTTTATATCTTTACCATAGACGCGCTTTACAGCGCTGTCACAGCTACGGTGCGCGCGCGTTCCATGCACGAGGGCTCATTCCGCTCTCGTGAGGCTGAGCACGGCCGCTAGCTCACCCTCTCCCGCGCTCGGGAGAGGGTGATGTAGCGGCCGTGCTCAGCCTCACGAGAGCGGAATGAGCCCTCGTGCATGGAACGCGCGCACCGGTAGCTGTGACAGCGCTGTAAAGCGCGTCCTATGGTAAAGATATAAACAACCGTTTAGAGTACCGTTGGTTGAGACTAGCTGAGACGTCAGAAAGTCTGGTCGGCAGTGGCGTCACAAGGGGGGCGGGGGGGCGGACCGCCCCGGGTGCAGCGCTCAGGGGGTGTCGCGGCGGGCCACGAGAGCGGGGGGGGGAGTCGCAGCAGGCCACGCGAGAGCGGGGGGGGGGAGTCGCGGCGGGGTGAGCAGGGGGGTGTCGCGGCGGGCTACCTCCCGGGTGCCGCTGACCCTCGTGACGCCACTGCTGGTCGGTACCATTTTGAGCGTTTGTGCGTATGGCGCGTGCTTTGCTCGCCTTCCTAAGTGACACAAACGCACGTGCTGGGCTGCGGAGATCGTGCGCAGGGCTGTGAAAGTGTCAACAAATTTAGAATCGCCTCAAGAGTGGGCTGGCGTATCTAGAGTGTGCCGGCCACCTGACGAACGCGCATAACTCCGCACCGTTTGATGCTATTCGCATTAACGTAGATAATCATTCCCAAAGGATGGGTTCTGCTGATTTTTAAAATAAAAAAGTCCAGAAACGGGGGAAAATAACATAATGACTCGTAAACACAGCTAGTTCACTGAAACTTACTTTGACGGCACGCGTAAAGAACGTATATATAATCTGGAAACGCTTTCGAGCCTAATATTCAGTCAAAAGAAATAATTCAACATTTCTGTTAGCTAATACTGTAGCATATTTGCCACAGTTGGTCGTGAGCGCGGGACCGTCCGGTCACCGGAATGGCGCATGGCATAGGATGTACTTTTTAACTTAAGTAAAGAGAGATAGAGCAGATCTCTGCCTGGATTGCTCGAGGCTGTTTTGTATGATATGGCAAGTTTGTAATCATAGAAGCTTGTTATTGGAATGATATCTAGCGTTTTGAATAATAGTGCCGCGTGGCTGTCGTACCAAATTTGGTTGCCCAGAATCCGAACGACTCCTTTCTGTATTACAGAAAAGCTATAAATATTGATAAAAGTGGTATTTCCCTATACCAAAGATCAACAGTTAAAGCAAGAATAAAGAGTTATAAATAAGTAGTACAAAGGGGAGGTAATGTTATTTTGTATTTATTTATTATGCTTACCACATTTGATGGCTTCTTGGCAAACATTTAAACTACGTAATCATAAATAAATTAAATACTGTAAACGACTTATTTTTCGCGATTTAACTCAAAGCCTAAGTTTTGGAGTAATTCGCGGGTTCTAATTTTCGCGACTCGGTGGGATCTCGGTATAGATTCCAATGTGTTTTCACTTTACCGGAATTTTTCGCGGGACCTATTTTTCGCGAATTGTAGGTGGTTCGTGAAAATTAGGTCCTCGCGAAAATTAAGTCGTTCACTATATTTACTCTAAGCACCTTGACTTTTTTTTTCTTTTTTTAACAATTTGAAAACTAAATGAGCCAAAGGAAAGAAATTTCGGCTGTAGTCCTCCTAGGTTATTTCTATGAGCACAGTTACCCTACATGCAACTTCTTTTCATCTGGAAACAGAGCCATTATCTCTTTTTGATATCCCAAGTTCCCTTTTGACAGGATGTCCCTAGCAGGATGTTGCATAGTCAGTAGCCCAAGGGCATCTATAGGATGTCTGCGGCAAATTTCTTTACACGGGCTCCAAGAGTCATCTTAGGAAGATGTTGGGGGGGGCAATCTTAGCCACATGCTACACACCTTCAAGGCACACACTGTCATAGACTGCAGGGTGCAAGTACGTTGTTTTCCCGAGGGATTATACACACGCTCGTGTCCTCAACATGGCTGTGCCTCCCTCCCGTGTCCAGGATATGTCGGTCCAGGCACCTCCTGGTAACGTGGTGGGCTACGTCAAGCAGAACTTTTCTATCATCTTCCCGAACTTCTCCATCCTGGACGCCAACAGAAAGCTCGTCCTGCTCGTGAAGGGCCCTTTCATCACTTCCAGCTGCTTCGGCGACGTCGTCTTCAATGTGCGTGCACGATTCTTTCACAACCGGTGGCGTCGTCCAAGAGTTGAGGACAATCAATTTAGACAGATGTATAGACCTGCGTTGACCAGGGGACGCTGCGAGAAGCAAACTGTTCATCGGCAATAAGTAGTAAAAGCTTGCGCGCCTCAAACTGTAACGCGTGTAGCAGCTTGGTGCCGCACACAATCACGGGGAACATACAAAAAAAAAGAAGCAAAAATCAAAACGACAACTCAACACAGGTCAAGGCTAGGACGCTTGGAGCACGAACCGGAAAAACTGTTTCTAGAGTTTCAAAGTGAAAAAAAACAAAGCACCGCAACGCTAGGTGGTCTGAGGTCACCACTCAGACCACCCGGAATAAGAGACGCGTACACTAGTTGTGTGGACACAAATCCCTCACCTTCGATTGTTTTACGGCGTCGCATTTAGTCGACCTCGGACATAAAAATCTGTGACATGAAAAACTACAAAGTAACAAAAGGATCGATAATGAGGTCGTTATGCGAAGCACCCCTGGTGCCTAATCAGGTGAGCTTGTGGAGGGCGCCACAAGTATTGCTAGGACCGATTGGGCGAGCTTGTACGACAGAGTTATTAGGGAGTTTTCGTAGATCGTTTCCGCTGTCCCGCAACGCTCTCCGCAACCAGCTCCGCACGCCGGAACCCTACAGTCAAGGCCATCGTCGCGCCGGCGCAGTAGCGGCTGCTTCGTTACGGAGGGCTTAGCGGAAGGGGAAACGCGGTCTACGAAAACTCCCTATTATAATGTACGCTAAATGTTCAGCTGGCGCAGTCTGTTGCAAACTGAAGCAGACAGCGACCAGCCGAAACTTGACACCCGGTAATGCATTTGGGAAAGGGGTGCATTTTTACTCTGCGCTTGATTATAAGAACAAATATCACGAATAATTATAATGTAGTAAATACACTCTAAGAAATGCCTGTGCGTCTACTTACACCGCAAAACACTCGAAGAGCCAATCTCTGCAATCTACGTAATCCGCTCAGCCGTAATAGATGAGCGGCGTTTGGCAACTTCCGGTTCCTTAGAAAATTTTGTTTCACTGTTGACAAACGACGACAATGAGCTACGAGCCTGTGCAAGCATGGTTTTGAAACCTCCAGACTGTAGTTTTCAGAAACATGCTTACACAGGCCTCCAGATTACCACCGTCTTTTGTTAACAACTAAACAAAATTTCCTAAGGAACCGGAAGTTGCCGAACGCCGCTCACCTATTAGACCTCAAAATGAAGTCTGCGCCGTGGCATTGGCGTCATGCTTGCATTGCGTACTGCCGCAGCGCAGACTTAATTTTGAGGTCTTAACAGATGTTCCGCCTCATCATTCGCTGAGCTGATTTCGTAGATCGCAGAGATTGGCCCTTCGAGTGTTTTTCAGGTAAGTAGACGCGCAGGGATTTCTTAGAGTGTAGCTTGGAAAATTTCTCAATCGCGTAAATGAAAATATTGGTCGGTTACAGGGCTTTTCTTTCGAACATTGAACACAGTGCTAAAACAGTTCATGCGTGTATTTATGTGCACTGTCGGACACTGTTAGCGCTAACACTGCCTCGGCGCTTTTCCGCATGGGGATTTACGTGCCAAACGAACCAAGGACATCTGGAAAACCGAGAGAGACGGCAAGAACTACGCAGTAGCACTGGATCAGTAACTCGCTGTGCATGTAGAGGATCAAAATTACGTGACGGCCAAATAATATAGCCCGATTCGCAATGAATAAGTGTTGCATGATTCTCTGAGTTCATGCATATGTGCGAAGAGGTTTTTTCTGCGTTAAAATCATCACGCGCACGCTCGAAATCTTTGAAAATGGCTTGAAGTCATAGCACAGGTGCTCGATAAAAGCTGCCCGGCATAGGGAATCATAAAAAGAAACACATTTGATAGCCCACATATTTTATTCTTTATACGTATTGAATGTTTTGAACCGTTTAACCACTCGATCTTAAAGATGCACGACGGGGTCATTTTCGTACAGTGACAGGACTGTCATATTAGAATTATATAAGCGTCACTGGCTTGCTGGCGAACCTTGAACACACCCTACATTCATTTCAATAGTTATTTTGCTTAAAATCGTCGCTTCTTTTTACACACCTGCTATGGAACAGAGGTTTGAGTCTTAAACAAAACAAAGTTTAACATCGTTCACAAAAAAAAAAACGTAACTAAAGCAATTACATTTTTATAATGTTAATAAAGTCACCTAATATTCGCTTCTACCCAAGTAACAAATGTGGCTCCCGTTATTCTCCGGCGAAGCGACAACATGCCCGCGCGTTTTTCCGTAAGAATGTACAGAACTAAGTACCGCGAAAGCAGACAAAAGTAGGAGAAGGCAGTTAGCCTTTGCGTCTGCCCAATTCACTTTCAATGAGAGCTCGGCGCTCTGACGGCACCACTCAGTCTCCTCTCCTCCTCGCCGTCAGTTTCTTTCCGTATACGCCGAACAAGTGTTCTAAGGTACGGCTTTGGCGCATCGAAACGCAAGCAGGGGCATGCTTAGCTCACAGGACAACGTAAAGAATGCTCAGGGGGCGAGCGATGAGGAAGCAGCCAAGTGGGCGCCGTCATTGGGTGAGGTTCGGGGGAAACAATAGCACGCGGCGGTTCATATAGACCAACAAACTAGTTCCAAACAAGACCGCGTTTGATTTGCCCACACCACACCTGATTGGCGTGAAGTGGAGCTTCTGCGCATGCGCCGTGGCGACAACAGCGCCACCGCAGAGACGTGACGTCAGAGCCAAAAGCGCGAGGTGCGCAAGGAGCAGAGGAACACGCACGGCGCAGAGATTAAAGGGGCGATGCAACAATTTGTTTACTTTCAATAAATACAGTCTAGAATTATTTCTTAACATTTATGACGTATGAAACACACGTTGCATTTTTTCTCGACGCAATGGCGGTCGCAGAAAAAAATTCGAGCAAACAAACACCTTTTATACCGCGTCAACTCATAGCCAGAAAATGCGGCCACGTGATCTGGAGCCTATTGTACATCGCCAATGTTATTAGGAGTTTTAGAATAGCGCACGCTAAAGCTTTGCGTACGCAAAGAATAGCGTCGTTGCCACTGCGCATGCTCCGAACGCAAACCAGGTTTTGCGCTTTGCGTGCGCAATTTTAGCGTGCGCTATTTCTCGAAAATAGCGTGCGTACGCAAAGGGTCTTTGCGCTCCTCTAAGGAGGATTCGTGATGAGAAGTTGGCTAAAGCCAAGACGAGCACAGTTAAAAAAAATGGCGGCCCCCAGGTACCATGGCTGCGGTTGCTTTGGCGGCGTCGTGAGCGCGACGTCGGCGGCATCCTCGCGACTGCGATTTTCAATGCGGGACGACATTGCACTCGGTTTGGAAGACCCAGTAGGGTGGGCAGCGATCACCGGCAACTTGATGCTTGCGACGAGCGAACATTTATCGGTGAAGGTCAGTACACTCTTGCCGAGGCGACGCATGCGGCGGACACGACCGGTGGACCGCTCGCGTCGCACTCTCACGTATAAACAAATGTAAACTTGTTCCTCCGGAACAAAACTCTTGTTTTTTTCTCAAGTTGCAACATTTCGTGTGTGAAATAAAAATCGTGACTGTATCTTGGTGGCGTTGCAAGCGCGAGATGCTTGGGCTTTTGCGTCGCGGCGGAGAAACGCTCTTCTAAAACTCTCTTGCGTCGCGTGCGCTAAAGCAAGCGCTAAATTTAGCGCTAGCGTGCGCTAAAATTGCGTACGTTATTCTAAAACTCCCTTTTAACGTAGCCACGCGTTTGGGTTGACAGAACACAGGGTGCGCGCTGAGTTCCACGCATTCTTAAGGTTCGGCTATTCCTGTCATTGCAGCGATTGGGCACGAGCCACTATCTGAGTGCATGCCGAGGCATTGATCGTCACGAGCCAAAATCAAATCTACGCAGACTTCGTGTCCACTGTGTGAGCAGCATTTAAATATCGTCGAAGTGGGAATCGCAAGTCTTGAGATGACAGACTCTTGGGGATCGCATTGTTGGCGTTGTCCCCACAGCTGCGTCATCAAATTTTGCGATGGAGAGACTGAAAAGAAAGGTTCACTTTTATCGTTAATTCCACCGCGACGAAGACGCTTCTTGGTAACTGGCGTTGCGTTCGAGTATTCTTGGATCAAACTAGTGGCAGTAAGCTGGCGTAAAGCGAGAAACGTTCCTGCCCAATATCGTTGCACAGCCACTTTAAGAATCGCTCTATATCATCTGCGATACTTGTGCCGCTTACTGCAACCCCAAAATCAAACTTTATGATTCTGTCCGTTGAATAAAATGCAAGAAATTGTCGACACTGAAACGACTGCGTTGCCTATAGCCTCTACGCGCGTGTTTCGTAAACCTCGCAGATTTTTACTCCCGACGAAAAGCACAAGGTCGGCGTGATCACGAAAAATTGGACCGGCATCTTCAGGGAAATGCTCACGGACGTGGACAACTTCACCGTGGTGTTCCCCATCGACCTGGACGTCAAGTTCAAGGCGGTGCTTTTGGGATGCACGTTCCTGATTGTGAGTGGCTGCTTACTCGCTGCCTACGGTGTTCCGCGCGTTCGCGGTCAACGTTACTAGATCATTGATACGTGTCAAGCTTCCCATTGTCCCATTGTCAATGACAGTTTAAGGAAAGCAGGGCGTGGCCGAGCATCTCATTATCACTCCACAGCCAGTGAGATTGCGGCACCAATAAGAATGCCGAAGAGCGAATCGCGAAGCAAGAATCGTGAACATAATAAGCAACCCCCCACACCCCCGCCCCGCGTTTCTTATAGGTATAAGTAGAAAGTAGCAAGCATTCCATTGTTTCTGCTTGTATTTCGTCTCGCCTTAGCATCAACTAACTGCGAGGGCTGTGCAAGCGCGAGCTGCTAGCCTTGACTTCCTTGACTGGAGCACTCGCTGCACGAGCGCTCGTGCAGCCGCCGAGGCTTCGTCCAAGGCAACTATAGCTCGCCTTTTAGCATGCGTGGCTAACAATTTCCACGCTAAGAGGAGAGGAGAGTGAGAAAGAGGAGACGAGAGCTCGCAGGGACGTCAGAACGCCGAGCTCTGATTGGAACGATTAGTGGGTAGACCTCAAGCTAGCTGCCTTTGTCTCCCCTGTAATTGTTGAACGCGTTCGAATGCGAGAGACAAACGCCAGACGCCTGCGTTCCGCGTTCTAACGCGTTTGAAGAGTGCAGTGGAGACAAAGGCTGCTAGCTTCAGGGCTACCCACTAATCTGTCCAATCAGAGCTCGGCGTTCTGACGTCCCTGCGAGCTCTCGTCTCCTCCTCTCCCTCACTTTCTCGGCGCATAGATTGATAACGCTCTGGCCGCTGGCGTGTCGTCGACCTCAAGCGTGCACGCGACGCCAGAGGACGGCAAAAAGCGACGACTAGAGCGAGGAGATGAAGGGAGACTGCGCGTCTGCTACTCCCGCAATGCCCCATAGGACTGCACCCCGGCCACGGTGACCCCGGCGCACTGGCGGTTTTCTTGGTGCGCGTTGGGGCAACGAAAAGCCGCACCGGGAGGGTGCGCTCCGGAAATCGAAGACGTCCGGTGCGCACTGGTGCACTTGATTGAAGACGAGGGGCGCACCTCGGTGCGCACCGGTGCGGATGATCGAGGATGCTATGAATGCACATACCGGAAGTACACTGCCCCGCATATTTCTGCACCGCGGTGCAAGCATAGAGGATAGGAAGCTTGTGCAAGTGACATGACGCCACCATACATGTGACGCCGGGGAAGACTTCAGGTTTAGAGGAACATGCCCCCTACGACGACCAAAACCAAAAGACGCGTTTGGACGCACTGGGGCACCCTTGACGCTATTCGACGGACTTGGGCACCCTTGGGGGCGTTCCCATACTTCGCGAGGTCTACTTCTGGCTTCACCTGAGATTTTCTCGATGGGCTGGCTTGAGCCTGTATGTCGCCTCCTCTTATTCCTACCTCCATGGGTGCAAAAGGTGCAAGTGAATCGAAAGAGCCTACTATATATAATCTGTAGGCTGAATAGCGGGATCGCTCTCGCCTTCCAATAGACCATTTGCTTTATTACCCAAGTATCAAGGAGAATGCAGGGATTGGTGTTCCACGCGCCACATGCACACGCCTTCCCCGTATAAAAGATACGAAGTAAATAACCAAAATAGAGCGTTGACGAACGCGCGTGCAACATACAATTTGTTTTAGGTTTTTGCATTAAAAAATTTACTACTGCTGAGGCCAGCACGTTCGGCGCGTGGAACACCAATCCCTGCATTCTCCTTGATGCTTTTGTAATATGGCAAAAGGTCTATTGTAGGTGAGAACGACAGAGCGGCTCTTTCGAACGCCCGACTACCGGCACACGCTCCATGCCTTTCGTCGTGCTCTGGCTGCGCGCGCGCACTCGAGGTTCATGAGGCACCAAAGGGTCGTCGAAGGTGGCAAGCTCGCGCCGTAGGCGGGACAACTAAAGATCCTCCCATGGCGTTCTTGTTCTATCCGTGACTCTGGCCCAACATGAGTTACGCGCTGCGCGTGTCACCGCTATTGCGGATGCCGTGCTAATTGAGTTCGTACCTTGCCTGCAGGACTACATATTCTTCGAGAGAGGAGGCGCCACGGGACCTGATTTGCCCGGCAACTTAATCAACTGACCCCCTTTCTCTCGTGAATTATTAGATAATAAATGACCAGTTTATGTATCGTTCCTCGTGTTACTAGCAGGTTGTTTATTTTGGAAGTAAGCTACCATACAACGATGTTTCCTTTTTTTATTTAATGCGACTTCTCACACACCTGTTACACGGTAAAATTTGATGTAATTTCCATCAAGGAACATTATTTGTTACGAAACAATAAATATACGGGGAAAGACACACGAACAAGAACACAAAGATGGGACTAGTAATTATTTGTGTGTTGTTTATACTGCCTGAACTTAGTCTGCTCAACGGGCGACATGTCTCTCAGCTGTAGATGAGCGACTTATACCCGTACCACACGGGCAACTCGAATGCCAACGAATGACATTTGAACGGACGGCCAATCAGCGCGCGACACTCCGGGCGTAGCGCATTCCACGCGCGACAGATTGCGAGCTGATTCGCCGATCACACAAATGTCATTCGTTGCAAATGGCATTCGAGTTGCCCGAGTGGCACGGGTATTAGCCAGTGCGGTACAACCGCTCGGCTAAGCCCAGTAGTGATACACGACCGCATGCCGGTACGATGCTCAATCCAGATCGGAACGGGGACCGATGGGGGTGAACCCCGGATCCCTGTGTTCTACAGCGCGAGCTTTCGCTCCACGCTCTCCTAACTGTCGTTTTAGTGCATTTGCAAAAAAAAAAAAAAAAAGAAGGCGAAAGTGAGATTGGTGAGCCAAAGAGGAAGACGACGAAAGAGCTACAGGATATAGAAAGAAGAGATAGGAAACATTAAATTTAATTGAGTGTGAAAAGGCCGCGAAAATAAAATTTAATTAGGAAATGACTATAATTTAAAAAAAAACTATACAAAAAACATTACAAAAAGACATTAAAAAAATTCAACAATTTGTTGCGCTATTAGTTGTTCGCCTTATTTATTGTTTATAAACTTAGTCTGCCTCAACGGGCAACATCTCTCCCAGCTGTAGATGAGAAATTTAGCCAGTGCGGTACGACCGCTAGCCTGGGGTCTTTAACGTGCACCACGCAGTAGTGATACACGACCGCACGCCGTTACGACGCTCATCCAGAAGGAAACTGGCAGGAGTGGGCATTGAGCCCAGGATCCCTGGGTTGTGCAGCGCGAGCTTTGGCTCCACGTGCTACGAGCTGGTGTGCACTAGCCAACTCGGCCACCGATTCCCCTTCTTTATAATGCTTATCCAACTAGTCCACCTCATTATATTGAAACATTATCTGACTGACCAATCACCGCGCACCACTCCTGGTGCTGCGCGGCGCATGCGGGACATTCATATCCAGGATTGCGAGCTGATTCCTCGATCCCTTGAAGTCATTCGATGAAAATTACGTTAAACACTGCCGTATGGCGATGGCACCAGAGATCCCTATGCACGTTTGCGTCTGTGGCTCGGTTTGTAACCAGAGGAGCAGGGGACCTGCATAATGACAAAAATATATTTTTTTCAATAATTAGATGACGCATCGCCGAATGCTAATTTTCTGCTCAAATGTAGCGCTAGCGGTCCGAACCACGTGTTATGTTTTAGAACTAACCGCTATCTTAATCTAAAGTCGTGATGATTTTCGAAAAGTCTAATGGGAAAATAGAGCCCGTTCTTCCTGTTCAAAAAGAAGTAGGTTCCAAATTTTTATTTCAGACGAACTGTAAAAGGTAGAAACACATTCAACACATCACTGAATGGAGAGCGGTTCAAAGATCAAAGTTAAATGGTCCTTGATGACCATTTCATCCATTTTGGTGAAGCACATGAGCACCATTTGTTTCCCGAAAAACATTAAAACCGTAGTTCATTTCTCGATTAAGGTAAATAAAGGAGAGGACATGCATAGCAAGAGGGGGCATAGCTTCCGTCTTTGTGTTTATGTTCCTATCGGACCTTACTACTTTTGTCCAATAATTGCTACACACGAATGAACTGGTTGCTAGTTATTGAATTCACAGCTTCAACAATTCACTGTTTCAGATCTTGGCAGGCATAGGTAAGCGGGCTTTTAAACACTTTGTACCTTCCTTTACCTAGTGGTGTGCGGAATCTGTTTCTCTCTTTTACAGTTTATTTGAAATAAATCTGCTGCTTTTTTTAGTAGCCCTGTAGCTTAATTAACCAGAGTGTAATCACAAAAATTGTTCGGCAACAACACAAGATAAGACGCTTTATTAGTAAGGGGACACGACAAGCAATTCGGCTGCCTGCCAAACGCTCTCGGTGAGGAGGGCCAACTGCAGGTGGAAAAGATGGCTGTTGAAGGGATGAGCCATCATCTGGTCCTCCATGCCCGGGAAAGGCATTCCCTCCGACGAGTACAGCAAGTGCCTACGAAACAAAAGCCCCCAAGGGAAGGTTGAAAGAAGACACGGATGAAATTTTAAACTCGAAGTAAAAAGTGCATAAAAAAATGCGCGTGCCTTCAAAAAAAAAAAAAAAAAAACAAGTACGGCTTAGGTTGTGCGCGAACAAAAGCGCCGCTGTGGTCGCAATTCGCGATTGGCTAAACGCTCACTCTGACTCTTTCTTTGTATCAATTTATCTTTATCATGGACGGAAATTGGCACAATGTTAGTGTCAACTGTGAGGACGTTGATTGAAGAATCCGATGACTCCGAGCTTTCATCGTTATTTTTACATGCACCATCGAACTCGTAGTTCTCAACTGATGACAAGTGGTCAAGATTATACAATTCATGACGTCACGGCGAGGCCAATTCCGGTCGTGACGTCACGAACGAAGACCGTAAGAGGGTGCCTAAGAAACGCAGGTCGTGGCAAGTCCCCCGATAATCTCATTATCGCTCCTCGGCCAATCAGATTGCTGCATTTGCCAATAGGAACATCGAAGAGCCAATCACGAAGCAAAAACATTTTAAGCTTATTCCTGCGGTTTTTTTTTTTTTTAAGTTGTCGGTGACTGTGCATAGACCCCCGCGATTCACTGTGAGTTAGCGGGAGTTTCAGAGTGAATCGATTCCGATAACCTCGATAACGACAACCCGATAGCGACACGATGCGTGGGCAAATCGTGCCTGCGCAGTATCGGGTACCGTTATCGGAGCGTTTGGAACGATCTACTAAAACTCTCCACCGACTGCGAAACCGGTGAGTCACTTTTTTTTTTACTGCCCTTAAGTGGCCTTAACAATCGCCTTTTGCGCAGCTAGTGCCGTATGTCTAGTGCCATAATCCCTGACAGATAAAGAAACGTGGGGCATGGCCTTTTGATGATCAAGCTTCTTGAATACTGATTGGTTGTTCGGCGCCCTCATCGGCTAATGCCGTGATCTCATGGGCTGCGGACCAATGATAAGATGCTCGCGACTAGTCATATGACCCGCGTTTATTAAGTTGTCGTGACTATACACTCTAAGACATTCGGAGCGCCTTCTCTCCCGCCGAACGCTTGTGGGCGAGAACCAATGGCTGCAATCTACCGAGGGCCCTCGGCCATTGACGGGGATGATGATTACGTTTAGACTCCCCAAAAAACGGTCTGCGATGTGGCACTGAGCACAGTGAAAACGTCTTAATCAGTGCCACAGCGCAGATTTTTTTTAACGTATTAGAGCTTTGTCATTCGCTGAGCTTTTTCCGTAGATTGCAGCGATTGGCTCTCTCCCAAGTGTATTGCGGGAGAGCAGACGTTCCAGATTTCTTTGTTTATAGAGTGTAGTGTACGGCGAGCAAGTGCTCGAAAACGGCGTCTTCGGTGGACCTGAACGAAACAATGGGCAAGCCATACCAATAACACAGAAAAGAGGGAATCATAAACGAAATCGCATGGAACACGCTATAAGGAGGCAGCTAAGCGCGCACCGTCATTGGTTGAGGACCGGGGTAGAACAAAAACACGTCGGACGGATTTGGAGAGTGAACCGAAACGCACTACGTACGCAAATAGCAGACGAACTCTGCACGCTGTGTATGCGGGCAGAAATTGAGAGAGGGGCAGGACATGTGAGTGCATCAGGGACTCTCAGAACGCCGAGATCTGTTAGAACGCGGAGCGCCGGCGTACTGGCGTTCGAAGGCGGTCAGACGGTCCAATGATGGAGACGGAGGCAGCTACGGCTTGCGTTTACCCACTAATCGTTCTAATCAGAGCTCGGCGTTCAGAGCGTCCCCTCTCGTCTCCTCCTCTCCTTCAGTTTCTTCCCGCATAGTCACCGACAGCTAAAAACTACCGGTTGTGGCGTGTACGGGCATCTCCTTATCATTCCGCAGCGATTACGGTATCGTCTGATGAAGCGCCCACGAACGAAATCATGAAACTAAACGCGTGAACACTGAACTCAGGGACATACGCTTTTGGACTCTCACGGCGACTAGCGGAGAAAGAAGTGACGTCAACAATGCAGCAAACGCAGAAAGTGAGCTTCGCTTTTCTTCTGCGGAAATTGCGTCAGCGACTCTGACCGATCAACATCCCAATTGTGCTGCGTTGATGACGCATTGTGACGTCACAGCAGCTCTCCCTAGTCGCCATGGGATCCGAAAAGCGCAGGCATAGGCCTTCCAGGCGTTTCTCCAGCTGCCAGCGACGACTATATAGGCGGTGGGACGCGTTCTACGCAAGTATCTTTCTTCTTAGGAATATCAGACGCTGTGCATGCGTCCACAAACCAATGACTCGGCTTTTTTTTTTTTTTTTTGCCTGGGTGGTAAGCGTTTGAAAGGTGCAGACGCAGGGCACGTACCGGTGAGTGACGTGCCTGCTGGGAATGCCCTTGGGAGTGATGAAGATCCTCTCTACCTGCATCATGATGTCGTTGGCGATTCGCACGACCATCGGACTGAAACAGAGCCGGAAACACCGCGTCAGGGGCGCTGCTTGACGCGCAAAACAACTAGAAAGCCTGTATTAGAGAGAGTTTACAACTGCTCGATCCCGGTCAACATCTGCTTTATGGGCCGTGTTTGCAATGCGATCCGCGAGGATCTGACGAACGCGTTGATCGTCTGCAAACGTTTCCGCCTTTCCGCCTGCTTTTCTCCTCGCATGCGCACTTAGCGCAGAAAGCGTCCACCACTAGATTGCGAACGCTTCCCATGGTTTGAAATGGACCCTCTCTCCAATCTGGGCTCTCTACAAACACGCTATTGCTCTTTCCTTTTCTTTTTCTTATTCGGATTTTGGATGTTTCAGAAGGACTCGGTTTGGCAACAAGCACACCGTAGCACATCACATATGTGTGCGGTACAGATTACCACTTGCGAGTAATACATTACGTTTCGAGAACGATTTAGTTACTACTTGTTTCCGGTAACGCTAGCATACCTGTACTTTAATTATAGTTTACGAGGTATTCGAGTGAATACGCTCTTGAAAATGCCCCAGTGCCTGCTTCCCAGCAGAGGACGCGGTGGGTCAGTCATCGAAATCTTCTGTACGCATAGAGTAAATGACGAGGCCCAAAAGACCGTTTGACGAATACTCAGTCAGCGCAGGTGAGAGTGAGCTCCATGGCGCCTCACTGGCTCATTGCCGTAGTGGCCGTAGCGCTAATCGCGCGTTTGAGGAACTGCTTTTGAGCGTTGTTATTCGCTGAACGCGCTTCATAGATGGCAGCAATTGTCCCACCGCGCGCTCCGGTGGATAGCGGGCGCACGGAACATATTTTGAGAGTGTAGCAGTCGTCGTTACATAATGGTGCCAACTGGCGTGACCTGCAAGATTTTGGAAGAAAGCGATGCCGAGTGCAGAATCATCTGGAACCGCCACGTCCTTCCCGTACACTTCGCCTCATCCTGCGTGCGGGTTGTCGTCACTTGTAAAAGGTGGTGCTCATGTTCGTTGAACTTCAAAGCCCGTTCACAAAGTTTCGTTTGAGTGGATTTTACTGCGTTAAAGGGGCACTGCGTCAAGGTACGGTTACAGGTGGTTGCAGCGGAGTTGTTTCCGATTTTTCTCCAAAATCCAATTTCGACATTGTACGTGCGAAATCAACGAAGGGCCTCTGGCACACCCCAGCTAGGACTGAGCATTAGTTTCGACCATCTGGTGATCTCTTGACGTGCAACCGAAAGCTCGACGGCGCCTTCTCCGCAATAAGCCTCCTCAGATTGCGGGCACCTCGGCCGGGATTCGAACCCGTCGCATGGGGATCCGTAGGCCGGCGCTTATGCCTCCGGGTCGCCGAGGTGGCTGTTTCCGAAAGCTTTCGGGTCATTGTCCAAAGAGGAGATTGGCCAAGAATCTGAATAGCTAGATTATTTCTTTTGCTAATGCTGAGTACTCTAGGCTGTACGCAATAGTAAGTGAGGTCGGAAAGGATAATAAGGTAATTGTCTGGATGTTGCCATAAAGTGCGAGTTATCACGCTTGATGAATTACCCGAGGCTGGGACGCGAAACCTAGAAACATCAACCACAGAAGAGAAAGAAAGGGTGACAGGAGAAACCCTCTTCAACTTTGTCTTCCTATCACCTTCTTTTTTCTCTTCCACGGTTGATGTTTCTAGGTTTCTCGCCCCAGACTCGGGCATTTCATCAAGATGGTAATATATACGCCAGTCTCGCCTGCGCTCTCACTGTAATTTAGTTATCATGCGTTGCTCAACTTGATTGCCGTGGTAACTCCGTAGTCGTAGCTATAGTCGCAAGCACCCGCCACGTAGTGAAACACTGCCGTGTGAATGGGTCTTTGGGATCAACTGCAGTGTCCCTCAAATATGTACTTCGCCAGCTATGCTGGTTGCCGTTGCTTGTATATATAGAAGATGGCTCACAAGGGACTTGGTGTTTTAAGTTCGACACCGTGCGCCGCGTTGTGTCGTATATATTCCTCCCCCCCTCTCTGGACCTATATTTTTGCCGCGCTGTCTCAGTCTCACGAGTCAGAAGTTGGATGCTCACTTGTTTTTGCTGATCCCGTTCGCCCAGTCCTGGAACACCCTGGCGTTGCTTGAAAGCATGTTGCAAGCTTGCTTGAGACCATCTAAAAAGGAAGCGCACCGTTCATTTATCACAATCACGCGACGCACCCTCAGTGCCCCAGTGGTACAGTGCTACTGGGGCAGTATACTGCTTGACCTTCTCATTGAGCACGAGTCCCTGGAACGTGTCCCCGACTGGTGCATTTACCCCGTCCTCAAAAGTGGTTGCTCGATTTACGCCCGATTACGCCATAGAAGTGTCATGATGTCACCGGCTGTGGTCCTGGTGGTGTCAGAGCACGGGTGGCGCACATGGCAGACGCCTGTTTTGCTGCATGTCACTCTCCAGCTTGACAGTCCACGGAAGCTTCAGCGGTCAGGAGGTGGGACGCTGCGGCGACAGCGACACTCGCGCGCTCTCGTGATTTCTTCGAGAACGTTTACACCCAACCGCCAGGATCGCGACATCCGACAGTGTGACTCTCTGACTTTAGTGACGACAATTGTTGCCACTTCGGGACCAGTTTAAATACCACTTTCAATGCAGTCGAAGACGCGTCCCAGTGACCGCGCCGCAACTGAACCGGCAATCGGCGTGCAGGACATTTCGGTGTAGGATTTGTTGGTGCAGGACGCTTCAATGCGGTGTTTTCGGTGCACGGAGATTTTGGTGCACGGACATTTTTGTGCATGCACGTTTCCTTGTACGGACGTTTCGGTGCATGGACATTCCGATGTATGGGCTTCTCGGTCCATTTTTGTTTGAAATCCTGGTTATAATTTTATTGTCTCTGAGCGTGGGCGGACATGTTATTTATGCCTAATCTCTGCCCTCTTGCAACAAGATCTTGAGAGCTTTGTTGTGGTGCAAGGAGTGGTCAGATGGAAGTCAACGTAACGAAGACAAAGTGCATGTCATTTACCACTAAACGTAAGACTTTAAATTCTAGTTAGATGCTCCACAACAGTGTAATATAGAAAGTTATTAAGTAGCAGACATGTATACGTAACGTGTTACTAGCAACGAGTTACTTCTGCCTAGTTACTTTTTTCAGTAACGAGTAACGTATTTAGTTACTTCTAAGGCCAAGTAATGAGTAACGGTATTTCATTACTTTTGAGAGATAACCTGTACAACAACGATTAAACAGCCTCGTTTTAATTCTAACCTGAGTATGCTTCTATTGTGTCAAAGGCAGACGGGCAACCCGAAAAACAGCTAAAAGTATGACATTATAGCAACATTTATCGCTGAACACGCCAGTCGAACTCTGGCCGCTGGGAATGTCTTTCACTCAGACAACACAAGAAGGTTCGTTGGTTGAACCTTCTAGAATCGTGTACAAACCGAATGTAAATCCGGAGGTTGCCAACACGGGAAGGCACAAAACCCATTGTCAACTTCGAACTTTAGAAGCAGAGAGAACAAAAGAGAGAGGGGAATCCCAGATTCACCAGCTCTTCCTGAAGCACAACACTGCCGTTCCTTCGAGCGTGTCAATAGAACGACTCTTCAGCGTCGCCGGAGATGTACTCTCAGAGAAGCGGGAAAACATAACTGATCAAAACTTCGAGAGGCAGCTACTGCTTAAGTGCAACGACTACTAAAAAGAAAACAATAAACCATGAAATAAAAGCAGTTGTGTTGTCGGTCGTCAAAGTATAACGAGAAAAGTAACTTGCTACTTTTGATGTAAAGTAACACGTTTCTTTTGAGGATCGATAACGAGTAACGTATTTAGTTCTATTTTGAGCGAGTCATCGGTAGTTAGTTACTTTTGGAGGTAACGTGTACATGTCTGCATAATTAGAGATACCTTGGCGTGTTTTTGCCATGCTAACCGCTGGGAAACCCACATAGCGAGCACAGTTACGAAGGCAAGCAGATCGTTAGCTACGCCATTTGAAGTTCGTTGTGCAGGAAACAAAGCTAATCGCCTTTAATTATATTGTAAAAACACAGCTTAATTTTGCATCATCAGGCTGAAAACCCCATCAGTCCCACTTAAAAATAAACTGAAATAAGTTCTTGAAAAAAAAAAAAAACGAGTTATAGGTAAATTTTAGAGTATTTTTTTATCTCGTGAATCTCAACATCACGCTTTCCCCGCAGATGTACCTAAACGCGAAAAAACGGGATAACCTCAAGCCAGTCGTTACGTTAAAAAATGATCTTTTGGCCGCCAAGCGCATGTCGCTCGTGTGGGCTGCGCGTGCAATCGCAAGCTTGCCAGGTACATTCACCCGCACTAACACCAGGTGTGACGTTTTTTGTTTTTTTACTTTTTGAAAATAGCAAGGGTGCGCGTGCATAGCTTCAATAGGTGCTGAAGATGCGCGAGACCTGAAATTCCGAGAACTCTCTTTATGACGAAACGCTCCGAGAAGGAGGGGCTTCAGCGGTGCTTTGGATATGATTTTCTGCAGCCTACGTGCACCAAAATGGGAAAAAATCTCGATATTCGTGATCCTGAAGGCAAAATGAAGACGATTTATATGTTCTACTCAAATAAAAAACCGCTTCAGCTTCCCTTTAAATAGATTTACTTGAATCTGTACAAAGAAACGCTGCGCGTTTTATACTCAAAGAGTTCAAACGGGAACGAAGAGCCCCAGTAATGAAGGAAAGACTTAACATTGCCCCTTTGAAGCACCGGAGGGCTCGTGCGAGCCTAATAATGTTTCCAGACTGTATTTTCACTCCCAGAGTTGACAAAGCCATAATATTGTAAACCTGCGCATCCCATATCACCGCGAACTGATAGCTTTTATAAACTTCATTTAGCTACACCACGAACGAATCTTTACAAGTACTCACCATTGCAACTGTCAACCGCTCTGTGGAACAGGCTGCCTGATACAGCCCTGTTACTCTATCAAACACATATGATTTCAAAGATGCACTGAAAGTGCGCGTCCTGTGTGCCATTTGTTGAATCGAATATAGTTTGTTTATGTAAGTGTGCATCATGATTTTGTACCAACCCCCCCCCCCCCCCCACACACTTTATAAAAAGCCCAAAAATGGGTTATTTAAGAATAAAAACAGAAGAAATGACTTTTTTTTTAACACGGCATTTTTGTGGCTTTTTGGCGTGAATGATTTTCATCATTGCCACTACAAAGAACAACGTTTTTGTTTGCTATATTTATTCATCAATTGACTAAAAGATTACCTTCGGTTAACTTGTCCCCGCTCGCCTCTACCTAATCGATAGCTCAACCGACGTTTCTCATAGACTTAAAATTGCTCCAGCTGACGCATCAACATCTATCGCTACGGACACACGTTCCATTTTTTGCAAATTGTATCAATTCGATAAGCCTCTTATAATGGCTGCCTTCACGACTGCTTAGGTGTTCAGCTAGGCTATCGGGCACCAAAATGACTTAGAATATACATTATAGTGGTTCAGAGACGTAATTAATTTTATTTGTTGAAGTTTATATTCTTTATATTTGCTATAATTAGGCTGTACACTTTCCGGTTTTAACCGAAAAAACACCGGTAAACGTTGGCCGGTGGCGAAAATACAAAATCGGTTAAACCAAAAAACACTGGTGGTTGAATCTTTTCGCCCTGGTTAATACCGAAAAACACCGGTCGTTGAATATGTCCGCCCTAGCGACGGCTATTTTCTTTGAAACTCCTCCCCCGTAGAGGTTCGCCAAACGTCTGGTAGATCCTGCATCCATCCTGTGTCTGTTTGGAGGTCACAGAAATTCTTGTAAGACACCATCAGCGTGGTCCCAGGACACTGACCTCGGAGAACGCGTCTTTTAAAGTAATGATCCTCAATTACTCTTGCTGTGGCAGAATTTATTCAAGTCGACTAAGGGTGTGCTCGAGCCTGATATGTTTTTGTTTGTCTTTTTACTTTTTATGACATTTCATTTTTTGAAATACGGTGGCGACAAATTTGGTGCAAAAATAAATGAATTAAATCGATTTTTCTACCGATGATCACCGTTTTGAAAATCGTCACCAGCTCGTCCAACCAAAAATACAGCGGTGTTAAAAAAAAAAGAAATACCAAAAAACGTTTTCAGATTTTCTTCTCCATTAAAAGGGCAATGCAACGATTTATCGTACTTTGCGCAAATACCGCTTAGAACTAATCCCAGACGTTAATGACACATGAAACACGTGTTCGTTTTTCACCACACGCAAAAGAAGTCGCAGAAAAAAATGACAAACGAGCGGCGTTCACCCCCTCAACTTGCAGCCAGAACAAGCGGCCACGTGATCTGGAGCCGATTATATGCCGCCAGTGTTGATCATCAGCCACGCTGTGGGGTTGGCAAGGCACAGGACACGCGCTGAGTTCCAGACATTGTTACGGTTTGGCTATTGTCGTCACTGCAGCGGTTGGACACGGGCCACTACCCGAATGCTTGTCGAGCTATCTACTATCACGAGCCCAAATTGAGTGATCTCGCAATGCTCGGGTCCAATCAATGGGCCGCGTTCAAATATCGTCATTGGGGTGTACAGCGACCCTTCAGCTACGTCATCATATTTTGCAAAAGGGAGATTGAAAAAAAAACGCTCACTTTTGTGTTAGAAATTACACCGCAACAAAATAGTTTCTCGGGTCGGTGGCGTTGTGTGCAGAGTATTCTTGGGTCCCACTATACTTTGTCTCATCCTCCGATGGACTAAGGGCCAAAGCCACGAGCCGCCAGGTACAATCACGTTCCACGCTATTCTAAGACACGCTTAATATTGATTAGCGGTGGGCGAATAATGCTTAAATCTAAAAGCGCCGCATCATTTCTAGAGCTTCGACGCTGCAAAAGAGCCTATATGTCATAGCATTCTTTGTGATGTAAAATTGTTGAGTCACTTAGTGCGCTTCGATTCAAACCACTGTCCACCCGTCTCTCATCAGTGATCCGAGATGCGGGCACCGATACGTGCATCGAAGCGAAATACCGCACAATGTTTAAGTGACTCGTGATTGGAACTGGCGGTCCGCAGCTTTGGCCTTTAGTCCATCGTAGGGTGAGACGAAGTATAGTGCCAGTAAGCCGGTGTAAAGTAAAAAAACAAAAAAACATTTTAAGCGAACATTGTCAAATAGACGCCCTAGTTTTAATGGGCAAAATCAGACATGGCTAAAGTAATATAAGTCCGAAATTACAATCAGTGCATCCTGTATCTTTCGCGCACCAAAACGTTAAAATATGTTCATGTTTGCGATGCCTGCTGGGAGGCTCAACTATTCATTTCCAAACACAAATATTTACACCAAAATGTCCGTGCACCGAACGGTCCGTTCACCTAAATGTCCGTATACAGAAACGTCCGTGCACCGAAAGATCCGTGCACCGAAAAAGTCCGCACCAAAACGTCCTATACACCGACCGAGAGCGCCTTTAGTCCATGCTGACTGGGCGAGTTGGTGGCCTCGCGTTATTTAACTTTACAGCCTTTACCGAGAGCGCCGCACAGAGTCAATACCACCTAAAAAGCACAAACTGCGCCTCCCCCCCCCCTCCCTCCAAGGAGGCGCTCAGGAGGCGTGCTGTAGCGCCTCCGGAGCGCGCTGCGACGCCACCGAGCCACTAAGCGGTCGGTACGCACGCACGTACCGAGGTTCAGGCGGTGGCTCTCGAGAGAGTGTTTGTGCCTCTGCGTGAAGTACTGGAAGCCCTCCGTGACGAACTCGGCCATCTCGTTTAGGTCGTACGGGAGCACGACCCGATCGGCCCAGAGGCGGGCGAGCAGCGCCGACGTTTTCGCCGCCATCAGACTCGTCTTCCAGCCGGGGTCCAGCAGCTTGATCATGCCCATGTTGTCGTACGTGGTGTGGTACGCCGGGTACACGCCCGCCATGTTGGGATCCTGCGGAACCGGGGAGAAGGCCCCCGTTGGCGAACAGTTCAGAGGAGAGAGAAAAGTGTTTCTGGCAGCTGCGATTCTGTATACGGAGCGCAGCTTCGTCCGCTTCTCGCGCAGGTTCCGGTGACGTCAGAACGCCGAGCTCTGATTGGCTCTGATTGGGAGGATAGTGGGTAAGTCTCAGGGTAGCTAGCATTGAGGTCTTATATCCTTTCGATGAGAGCCAATCAGAGCTAGGCTTTCTGGCGTCGCCGCAATCCCTGCGCAAGACGCGCTCCCGCGGCTCTGACGTCTTGCCCCTGCGGTGGCGCTGCTGTCGGCAGTGCGCTCGTGCCCGGCTGTATCCCCGTGCCGGGTCATCTGTCACAATATGCAAAGACAGTCAGCAAACTCGAGTCACCAATAGTATCCGTGTCTTCCCTTGAACTCATTGCCTTGCGGCATTCGAAGCGCGGATCTTGCGATGTCTCGTGTTCGAATCTGTATGCAGACTGTTTTTTGTATGATATATAAGCAGTGCGACCCCGGCTGTAGTCAAAGCGCAGCCGATAGGACTAATGAACCAGTGCCGAAAGAGTGATGTCACGATTAGGGTTCCGCGCTTTCGGTAGATACCAATACACCCCGAACATGAACCACAAGTTGGTTTTTACCGAATCGGAAAAAAAATTCACAAATCGCCTAATTGTCGCTGTCCTTGAATAAGAAAACCCCGAGCTTCAGGGGAACGAAATCTTTGTTTAGAGCTTTATTCTGGTGATGACTTTGAACACAGTCCCCAATGAACTTCGCAAGGCTTCTTGCTTGAAAACTGTACATCCTAACTCGTTTTATTTTTTATTTTTTTTTATAGGAACAGGAAATTTTTTATGTATTCGGGTCATGCGCATTTTCCTCAGACTTTCTTCCCATGTCCGTGACATAAGCACCGATTTTTTTCTTGTAGTTGTTGCCCAAAAACCAAAATTGATACAAAAAAACACCGAATGTCTGGGAAAAATAAACACCGACGAAACACTCTATATTTTAAAGAAAAATAAAACACCGAGAAAAACGGAATTCTAGTCATAATGTTCGTCATCTTAGCACAAAAAAAAAATAAGTACGAGATTTTGAGCGGGCGTTTTGTAAGTGGTACAGTCTCTAACAACACGAAAGACACATTCTACGGGGCAGTTTCAAGTGGCTGCGTTGAATTCACTTTGGCCAGGTACGGAAAAACAATAAAACGTGCGTTTTTCACGCTCTCTCCAAACATGATGTGCCTCTGGCCGAAGTGTGCTTAGCACCGCCGCATAGGGTCTTTCATATTGGTGGAGGCTGTATACGTGCACGAAAGTATACTTAGGTGCCATGTTAATCTTCGCGGTGCATGTGGATCCACTGAAAGCATCGCACGGTCACGCAGAAAAAGACTGAGTACACAACCGCTTGCACCTTGCAGGAGTTCCGAAAACCTTAACAGTTCGATTCCGCCATTTTGTTTATTGAGCTGTGGGACGCGTTTTGAGCATGCGCACTATGTCCCCTTCTGCGGGATATCAGACGCCCCGCATCCGTTCTAGAGCCAACTGATTTGCCAGGATGATAATCGCTGGATGGTTCTATACACCGGCCGAGGAGGAAAGTGATCGCCTGATGGGGCTTAATACGTACAGCGAAAGATATGTACATGGACGGCACTCCGGCGGCGAACGCAAACGAAGCGTCGTCCGAGCGACCAGTCAGCGGCATGGCCCTGCGTGCGGAAGAAAAATCTGCTTCGCCTGCCATTTCCTCAACCGATGTTGCCGAGCCTGTCTATCGAGACGGAAGTACTAACAAGCAATGGTCCTAGAATGAAGGCAAAGCATATAAACTACTATAATGAGACTGAAATGAAGAACTTTAGTTTTCATTATAATAAAAAAACTAATAACCTAAACAAAACAAAAACTAGATCTGGATAACAGCGTGACGAACCTCTCGACCGGATATGACATTAAATCATACGCAGCAAAAGCATAGAAACTGAAAAAAGAAAACACGAAATAAACTTCGAGAACAACAGGGCCACTCCAGAACAGAACCACGAAACCGAGCAAAAGGTCAGGACGTCATTCTTCTCGCTCTACTAATCCACAGATCACTCAAAGGGTTCACATTCACCACAATTGCACCGAGCTCGCAGATCTAACAGTACACTCCGGTCACAAAAAAAAAAAAAAAATGCTGAAGGAAACACGTCTACACAAAACAAACAAAAAAACCGGTTAAATCTTGAGAAACGCCTTTGATTCATCCGTGAGGACCATGGATGGCTGACTAATGCAGTTTCCTGACGCTTTTATCCGGATCGTCTCTCTGACTACCCGTTTTACGTCATTCCCTTCCCTGTGTAACACTTCTGTTTCCGACCACTTTGCTTCACGATTATTGCACTCCTGTAAATGTTTAGCAATTTCTGAGTTTGGTGCGTTGTTCTTAACGTTGCGCTTATGCTCCGTAAGTCTATCATTGAGGCACCTTGACGTCTGGCCTACATACTTAAACCCGCACTCTAGAGGTATTTCGTAAACAACGCCATTGGTCACACGGAACCGATCTCTCATGATGTTTTTTCGGACATTCCGCCTCTGCCTTCTGGAAAGGTGTCAACCTACTCATTTGAAATCCGAAGAGTATTACATCTATTCCAAACCGTCTGGCACAAGCCTTTAAATTGGGATATCTCATGGAAGTAAGGAACAACCGCTCTGAGTCTGTACATTCCTTACCACTTTCTTGCCACTGACCTCAATCGCCAGCTGTCTACGAACGCTTCTTCATACCCCGCATCCTCCAACCTCTCGTATTGCCTTTTATTCTGATCCATGAAATGATGCGTGGTTCCAGTGAATTCTTAATTAAAGATTTCACGATTCCTGCTTACAGTCTTTGAACCAACTCTGCCTTGGCAATATCGATTTGCGCTTTCTCTTATCGTTAAGTGAGGGAAGGTTGCCTTTCTTATCGTTGGTATGTCTGCCATTTCCGTTTCGCTGGAAGGCCTTTGTTGTTTTCAGTTGAATGGTTTGTGACCGGAGTGTACTGTAGATCTGTGAGCTCGGTGCAATTGTGGTGAATGTGAACCCTGAGTGATCTGTGGATAGTAGGCGAGGAAGAATGACGTCGCTTATCTTTTTTCGGTTTCGTGGTTTTGTTTCTTTGAGTGCCCCTGTTGTTCTCAGTTGGATGGCTTGTGACCGAAGTGATCCCTGGTTGCTGTGAGGTTTCAATTGTCTGTACTATTGTGTCAAAGTGAACCCTATTGAGGTCTTTGCGGTTTATGGGAAGTTTGGCGACATCGAGGATGTATATATAAGGAGGGCACGGAATAAAAATCTTTAGCTGCGTTTGAGACGGTGTCTAGTCCTCTTTTCTCGTCCTCGAAGTTTTCCTTGCATACCTCAGTCTCAGGTTCCACTATGTATGATCTACACCAGCTCGCCTGCACTTTGACCATCTTTACGAAATAAACTCTTTTTCTATTTCATTCATTAATTTTTGTTTAGATCATTACGCAAATCTTTCATTGTGATTGAAATGAAGTCGATGTTTATTGTTTAGAAGTGCGTTCAGCGTGGTAGGGAGTGTGTAGTTTAGTGATTGCATAGAACAATTATTAAGACAAAGTGGCACAGTTCATGGGTGGACCGAGCGAGTTGGATAGGAAATAGCAAGGTTTTCCCAGGGTGAAGAATAAAAACCCGGTTTACCGTGATGATTTAAATGAAACCTTTTCCGCAAAAATGTTCCCAAATAAAGCTGTTAGATTTTATTAACCGTTTGTCTAATTTTATTCTCTTTATGTACATTTGTTTCGTACTGAAATCAAAAGTTGACCAAGCAAGACCAGGTTGAGCACGAGCAAAAAGCCGTGCTCTATTGGGCAAACCGGAGCAATGAGCTTTTTTTTCCACCTTGCCCTTTGTTCGTGAGTTACGCAACGTTCAATTTCAAGCGAATCAGAACGCGAAAGTATGGGGGAAGAGGGGGGGGGTGGAAGTAAGGTCTTATGGCAAGCAAATCAAAATGCAAAATTAACATAAAAAACTTTATAACTAACAGAAAAAAAAAACAAGCTGTTCTTGTTCTAAGTGGGGGGTTATATTAATAAAAAGTTTTTATTTTAACTGTAATTTCAATTAGCGATAATTCTTTCTGTCCGCATTGTTATCAGTGATAAGACGAATTGATAAATCAATCTGGCATGTGTAAAAATGCACGCAGTGATAAAGAGTGACTATTTCCTAGCGACTATGATTTAAATCAAGTGACATCGTATTTAGTACCGGTGATGGGCTGAGCGTTTTGGTACATTCTCGGGAAAACAGCCTGAACTTAGGGAAGAAACGTAGAGAGTAGAAGGAAGACATAGAGGGGGAGAAGGCCGTCTCGTCTCATATCTCTTGTTTTCTCTCTACATTTCTTCCCTACGTTCAGGTTGTTCTTCCAAGACATCAAATTTACATTAAATAAATATAATTTAAATCAAATTAACAAAAACATCTGATCTTATCTTATTTGAAAAAATTTACCCTGGATTTTTCAGATCTGCACGATTAGCTAGGCTTCATTTTCTCTTTGATAATTTAAAACTAACCAACAGTTTGTACCTGTAATAATGTAATGTAATGGTAAAACTA
Organism: Ixodes ricinus; assembly: GCA_037355805.1. Lineage (NCBI taxonomy): Eukaryota > Metazoa > Arthropoda > Arachnida > Ixodida > Ixodidae > Ixodes > Ixodes ricinus. The sequence continues at coordinate 66,211 of JAZHYW010016109.1, read as the reverse complement.
ACTAACAATATATTTGTAAGCGATGTTTGTTCCTTAGTTCAACTAGCTGTTGAGCCCACCGAATTGTAATTTCTGACATGTGAAAAAACATAGTTTTGTTCCCATTCCCGCCTAAAAAACTTAAATATACCAAAGCTAGCTGGGACACTACCAGTTATATTATTGCGAAACAAATCGCACAGAAAAAAGGGCCACACTAAGGGGCACTCACTAGCCTGGCATCTTCGTGTTCGTGATTTTTTATTGTCTGTACCCGGTGGATCTGATTTTTATTATGTTCAGCCGTCAACCAAATACAGTTGTTAATTTGTCGCAATTTAGTTTTCTTTCCCACTTGGTTGCAGTTAATGAAAATCAACCATTTGCCCTCAGCCCTGCTACAGCCCTGGCTCATAGTCACTAACTGAAACTTACCCACTCACTCCCTCGGATTCACACTAAAATTCTCTCCCTAAAGCTCACTTGCTTACTCACTCGCGCATTCTCTGAGACTGACACGCTGAAACTCGCTTAATCAAGATCACTCAACAAGACTATCTCAAGAAACTCGCTCATTCACTCAAACTCACTCACTCAAGCTCACTCACTTACTTACTGACTCGCTCCCTGACGCTTACACACTCAAACTCACTCATTCGAGCTCCCTCATCCATACTCAATAAACTCCCTCATTTACTCAAACTCACCCACTCAAGCATACTTACTCACTCGTTCGCTCACACTTACACACTCAAACACTCATTGAAAGCCCCTCGCCCAGACTCACTCATTAAACTAGCATATTCTCTCAAACTCACTCACTCACTCAATCTCAACCACTCACTAAACTCGCTCACTTACTTAAGATAATTTGCTCAAACGTACTCGCCAAATCTGATTTTCTCAAACTCGCTCACTCGATCAGCTAACACAAGAAGCTCTCTAGAATCCTTCGTCAATCGCGATGGAGAATTCTGACCCGAGGAACGCTCACTTTGGCCCTTCAGCGCCGCTCGGAGGCGCGCCGTCCGAGATCCACTTGTCCAAGAGTGTGGTGCTGTTGTTGTTCTTGACAGGGATTTTGATCTTGGAGGCAAGGCACGATATTAGGGAGTGTGAAGTAACGAAACAACACATTGGTACACCACACATTTCAGTTGGAGTTACTGAATTTCGCCCAGATTGGAAGCGGAGTATCCCAGTGCAGTAGATCTTATAGTGAGGACTACGGGGTAAGAAGCATGGGGCGTCTGAACGGCGCCAAACCGACACGGAGTAAATGCTTGGAAGGTTCGCGCCCATTTCTGACGAACGCCGTGAGGTGGCTCAGCAGAACAGGAGCTCAAGGAACCGTTCTTATCCGCGCACTTGTTTTCAAGTCCGTGAGGCGCGCGACTTCGCCCCCGCGATGGCAGCGCGGATAGATGGATGGATGGATGTTAATGACTACACCCTTTGTAATGGGCGGTAGCTTGCGCCACCCAGCCTAAGTCTAAAAAGACAAGCATATGACTCCTCCTGCCCTTCTAAGCCAATTGTCTCCCCTAACAATCACCAGGCGGTGTGGGATATCAACCAAATAACCTTTAAGGGATCCAACAAAAAAAAAACGAAAAAAACATTACCCTCCGCTTTTCCTTTGGGCGAGGGAGTTGCCATTTTTTCTCTGGTCTAACCTTGTCGGTGTTACCCCAGCACCGGACCCACTGAGGGACAGGGTTGAAACTTTGGGCCGAAGCCACCTGGGAATGAGTCCCAATTCTCCTCTGTCCTGCTTGTCCCCAGCTCTGATAGTTAGTTGTGCATCATTAATTTTCCCTAGATAGTTACTACCAATCTTCTAATCACCCCTTGGTGACTGCAATCCTTTTCTCCTCCGTCCTTTCATCGTCGCCAGCAAAACCTGGGGCCCCGGCCAAATCTGTTACCCCTTCAGGGAGGGCAGGGCGAAGCCCCGTGCACTTCAAAACCAAGTGCCTTAGTGTTTCACTTTTATTATGGCAGGCAGCGCATCATGTGCTTGTCTCCTGAAATTCAGCCCTATAATGTCCTAGTCCTCAAAACTCCCGTTCTCGCTTCAAACAGTAAATAACTTCCCAGTGAATTGTCAAACATCTTTTCCTTTCTTATGTCATGTTTTTGTGACCTGTAGCTGTACATTCTTAGACCTTATTTTTCCTGCATTCGTTACCTCCCACATTTATCTTTCTGTTTCTTTCACTCCTTTTTCTAATGATGTCGTCTGCTCAGCCCCATCATTAGTGTGTTGGCATTTAAATGTAAGCTTACAGGTCAGCTTGGTCCATTTTGTGTTTAAACCTTGCATGCATAAATACTTGAATACCTTCCGTGCCCACCGCATATAATCCATTTCGGTCGACATTTGTTCAAATTTAAACTTACTAATCGCCTCCCTGGAGTGCCTCAATGTTGCTTGCAGGCGCGTCTGGAGGTGCAACCGGAAAGCAACATTGAGGCACTCTAGGAGCCCCAACCCGGCAATGCCCCTTCCTGGAGATGCGCGAAGCCCGAGTAGAAGTTTCTCCCTCTTTCTGGCCTTGCTCCGACCCATCGCTCTTCTTCCACCATGGTGAGTACTGATATTGCATAGATATAGACAGAGTGAAGCAAAGCTGAAGTGATCCTGTTATACTGGAACAGGACTGTAAGAAACTATATGATATAGATTTTTAATGAAAGGGATGGAATGACTTTCCTATACCTGGTAATTTACCAAAAATTGGCCAAACGTTTACTGCTAAAGGTTCTAGTGCAGCGTAATTTCTTAACTAGAGCTTAGACGAAAACGGAGTTTTTCAGACGCAGGCTCCAGCGCAGCGGGAGGCCGCACCTGCAAACGACGATGCGGCTTCTGTACCGAGCTCTAGATGGGGACTGTTGACATTCATATACAGCCCTAAAGATGTACTTGGATTGAGCGCGTTGGTAATAGATTCAAAGGCACGCGTACTCGACCCAATAAGTATACGAGGTTGCCTGAACAAGCTCACCAACTGGGTAACGTGCCGCAGTGCCCTGGAAAGCGAGGGTGACGCTTGGGGCTTGAACACGGGCCCTGGAGAAAACATGCCGAGCTCATGGAACAGGCCTATGACATTCCTACATTCTAAACATCGGCTGTCACCCTAAGACTTTCCACCATTAAAGCAGTGGTGGGCCAAACTGCTGCCGAATCTCGGGATTCGGCACAGCAGAATATTTTGCGAACTTTTACAAAAATTCCGTAGATTCCACCAAAACGCAGGGTTGTCAAACTGACCTACTTATTTTTGTTTAATTTAGAAAAAAACATCTTTTGAGTAGAACAGATGAAATAAACGTTGACCTAGTTATTACCAAATAACGTGATATTTCAAAAGTAAAAGTTTAATGGTGGCATCTTTGTCTGTTTATTTACAAATATTACAATGACTTCAGTCATGGTACGAGCAGGTACGCGCTTGATCCTATGTACGCCTGCGCAGCTGGTTTAGTTTATGTTTCGGAACTTTATCGATGCTAATCTGCAAGTATGGGCATTTGGGGCGATGGTCCTGGCGGGCTATACCGTGAAGACTTTCTTTTCCTGCGTGTCGCAATGAATCCGCCGGCTGAGCCTCCACCAGAAGTCACACAATTACTGTCCAAGCTTTTGAATATTGCGCCAGCTTTGCAGGTGGTGACAGCTTGTAAACTGTTTAAGAACGTGGCACTTAGAAGTTTCGGATGTGCGAGAACGAGTGCCTTTCTTTTGATTTGAGTATTTGATAAAATTGCCCTAAACCTTGAGCATATTAATTTGTCAACGTTGAAACTTTCTCCTAGTATCACAAGAAAAGTGCGTTATTTTTGGGCATATCAACAGCTTATATTGCAATTCAAGCGTGAAAATGTGAGTTTAGTAGACTGCACCAGTTCTACATGTGTCGATCATGTTTTCAACCGTGTTGTTTCAGACAGTATACTATTATTTCACTTAACAGCTCTGCCCGTTTGTCCCTTGCTCCAGTGCACAGCCTACTTTATATTTAACTATTGGCCAAGAAACAGACAACGACCCCACCAGCGTACTTTGCGGCAGAATTGTGCTTTGCCTACCGCCGCTTTGGGATGCGTTACTAACTGTGCTGAAGCATCGTTGACCGTCGTCTTTGTCGTCGTCTCTGGTTACCTACCATAACGTTTGTGCGGTAGCCGCTTGCCTATGTTGCCGGTATTGCAGTTGGTTGGCGCGCACAGACGTCTGCCGAATCTTTACCGAATCTTAGCCGGATTTTCCTTCAAAAATTTAGCAAGTGCCGAATTTGGCCGGATCCGAACTTTGGCTGATTCGGTCCATCACTAATTTAAAAAAAGATGGCGGTCTCTCTTAAAAAATAAAAATAAACAAAAAAGTAACATTCTTTGAAATTTTTTTATCCTTATAAAATATGCATTTTTTCTTGAATATCCACCTTAAGTAAGCAAAAGACTGCGTGACACATAAAAAAAAGCTTTCAGCCTTTCCACTTTGGTGAAGAAGGAAGACCTATGGAGCTGTACTATGGGTGGCGACCTCAAGGACGACTTCTTGGACGACCTCAAAGACGACTTCTAGGACGACCTCAAGGACGCCGCCCAGAACGACCTCAGGGACGACACCGAGGGCGACCTCAAGGTCGCCATCTAGGACGACCACAAGGACGACTTCTAGGTCTACCTCGAGGACGGCGCAAAGAGGACGTCGTCCTCTAGGCATCGTCTTCGTGGACGACTTCTAGGACGACGCCTAGAGAAATTCCCGCGAAAGCCTTGGGAATCGATCATCATTTCAATGCGCATAAGAGTGACTAAGTTGGCACACCTCACTGACAAAAAACAACATGCTTTTGAAGTTGTACACACAGAAAAAAGCCTATAGTAGAGCATTTTTATGCGTATATGACATTTTCCAATTATACCTATGTGAGCCCAACCTTCAAACCTTTTCAACGAGATAAACCAAAATATAAAGCTTTGAAATGAAGGCGCCTTTTCCGTAACGCGCAATGAAGAGTAATTTTTGGTGCTCAATTATCAAGCGCTCAATATATAAAAAAATCGTTTGCATTTATAAAGAAAAAAAAATTAATAACATTTCTTGGCAAAGAAAATACATGTCTACGGTGACAACTTTCTCCGGTTGAATTAAGTTCTCAAAGGACTACAGTCGTGTGAACCAGCAAGACTAATGACCGGCGCGCTTCCGAATACTAGTGTTTTTATAACTTCCGAAGCATGCCGTTTTTTGTCAGTGAGGGATGCCAACTTAGACATGCTCATGCACTTTGGAATGGTGATCAATGTCCAAGGCTCCAGTTAGCTCAGAGTAAAAGAACCTCACTGCTTACTGCTTTGTGAAAACCATGTGATTTACAGCGCGTCATATAGTAGATCCCGTTGTGAGAACGATAGTTTTGTACAAATAACATTGAGGAGAAAATAACTAATTTATTTGGGAAAATGATTTTTTAGCAAGATATGGAACGGATCTCAAATCAGATCATACGTCGAAGAAAAGTTTGCTAGTTCAAGTAAAACTGGGCGACCATTAATTATGAAAGGTGTAGAAAGAAAGCTGTGTTCTGTCGGGTTTGAGCGTTCCCCAGCTCGAATAGCTTTGATGTGACCGTCAGATCGAAGCAGACTTTCACCATTGTAGGGCATTAAGATGTCTAAGGTTAGCAGCCTGCAACGTATTGCTAAACCAAACGCGTAGACAAAAAGGTTCTTTGAACCCGGTGAAATTTATCCACTCTAAGGCATCGCCAGTACTTGCGATGGCCTTGCCTTAGTGTGGATGAAGTTCTATTCCATCAGGTGATATACATTTGAAAATAACACCGTTTAAGTAGTTCACAGTTTGAATAACATCACACAAGAGCTCCCTTGTATTCTTCTATTGTTTGAACGTCCCTTTCCCACAGCCTAAAACGTATGTTTGAGAAATTTTTACCTGTCAACTGAATGTATAAATTTATGGACGCAATGCAGTGCCCACGTGGCTTTTTTCACCTCGTGTCTATGGAGTGACTTTACGAAATACCGCCTGAATAGAAAGCCGGGGTGCTGCATATTATACGTCCCCTGCTGAAAGACAACGCGGGTCTCATACAGGGCACGTCTTCTGGCTGATTGAAAGGGGGTTCCAGCCGAACACTGGAGTAAACGTATATAATTCAGCACTGCGGCTTTCTATCTAGGTTGTGTTGGTTTTTGTTACTCTCAATATTGTCATTAGAAAGGACTGCGATTGGAACGTTCACCAGGTGTTTCCATGGCAGGAAATTTAAGTGAGACTATGCACCATCACGAAATATTTTAAAAGGCGCTACCTTGTCGACCTGTAATTCGTTTTATAAAGTGATTACCCAAAACCCAATATAACTTTTCGCTATCTGGATTATGGAACAAGACATGTGACTGGAATTGTTAATGGAAACCTGAAATCCAGATTCCAGACAAATGCATAACTTCAGTTCCATAATTCGGATAGCCAAAAGTTCATGTCTCATTAATATGGACCCCGTTAATATAAATACCTCGTTATATGGACACCACCTTCGGTGACAAACTGGCAAAATATATGCATTTTTGTCTCGTTATTATGGAAAACTCGCATTATGGACGATTTGTTTACGGGAACGGAGGTGTCCATATTAACGAGACATCACTGTATTGGGGCTTTGGGTAGGGTAGCAAACTGTGATTGTTTCAAATGTTTATTATCTGTGGGAATTTGAATGACTTTGGGCATGGCGGTAGATTGACCTCGACAGGTTGACATGAAAGTACGACGTGCACTTGTCTTAGACCCAGGTCACAACATTCGATTCCCCGCCGCCAGCTTCCGTTCCGCGACCAAATCTTATGCTCTTCGACCAACCTGTGATGAGGTCGTTGGCTATGTAGATGATGGCACCTTGCTGCAGGAGCCCCATCTTATCTTCGACCCACTCGGTGGAACCCAGAAGGCTGTCGGCATCCCCGTCCCACAGCGCGAACACCATGGTTCGCCGGGGCCTCCAGCCGCGCTTATGCAGGTTGGCGAACGTCTTGGCCTGGACCACCAGCTGGCTGAGTGCCAAGAGCGGATTCGCGTCGCCCCGGCTTTGCCAGCTCATGTGGCTGCCCATCAGTACGTAGCGGTCTGTCGGGGCAGGGGAACCCAGACCTCACCTAAGTGAAAGTCCTTTTAAGAGATCGCACACTTCATCGAACGTCTTTAATAGGCTGGTCCAAACAAACAAACTAAGGCAGTCGAAGGTCTTAACTCAAAGCTGGCTGCCACTTTGAAGCTTCCAGAAAGTGGGTATTCAAGTTCTTCCGAGATGCTTCGACTTCGTCCACCAAGAAGCCAAGTCTATTGGCGATACGTTAACTGAAAGTATGTGGCTTCCAGAAGATTTAATGTTCAAGTCATTGCTACCAGTCTGAAGACGCCAAGTTTCAAAGCAAAACGCCAGCTGCAACATTGACGCTTCTAAGAAGTTTCTTTGGACATTACGTCTGGTTCACACACTTGCAACTGCTTACTACCGGGTGTCTTGTGATCTCTTACGCCGGGAGAACACTCTAACGCCATCAAATCGGGTGCGTGGAACACTTGCAATTACTGTATATTTCCTATTTTTTCGCGCACTATTCTTTTATTATTGGTCTGAAGAAAACTTCGAAAAATGTTTTAAACAACCATTCCTTATAGATTGTACGTTCATTCAATCTTGAAAATAGTGCAAACCCCTCCCTCTAGTGAAATGTGGTTCCAGGAGCACATCATAGGTGGCACAAGCGTGCAGTGCGTTCTCTCGTCGCAATAGATTACAAGGGCTTGGTCGTAAGCAAACGCAAGTTTGTGAACGTGCCTTTAGTCTATTAGCGAAACATCAGCTGTAACTTTGAGGTTTACAGGAAGCTTTTTTGCAAGTTATTCATATGAGTTTTTTTGTTTTTGGTGAAGCTAAGTTTTGTTGGCGAAGTTGCAACTTTAGGTATCGGTATCACAAGAGGTTAATTTTTAAACCATACCTTGCAGCTTGACGAGAACCCACTCTCCTCACACATTATAGCAGAAAACAGCCATAATGTTTGTGTGTGTATGTGCGTATGTGCGTGCGTGTATATGTGTAAGTACGCGTGTGTGTGCGTGCGCGCGCGCGCGTGTGTGTGTGTGTGTGTTCTTTTCAAGCTCTTGTCGGGTTAAGTCACTATGCGACAGGTTTTTGTTTTCTGTTGGCTCAGTCACCTGGTTCGACGCCGCCCATGATCATACCAATGGCGTTGTAGGCATACCCATCCACGAGCTTGTCGTGGGTCTCCACGTGTAACCTGTAGAGGGACGATTGAACAGATAGATGGATATTAAAGGCTGTATTCTTTATAACGGGCGGTAACTTGCACCACACAGTCTAAAAACTAAAGAAAAGAAGAAAACATGGTTCCTTCCCTCTCCGTTCTAAGCCAATGTATTTCTGTAACTGTCACCAGGCCGTGGGTGTTGTCGCCAGAAAGACCTTCAGGGTATCGGGAAAAAAACCTAAAATCACTTCCCGCCTCCTCCACCCCACCATGGAGTCACCAGTTTTCAACTGGTCGAGCCTCGTCGGCGTCACCCTAACACCACATCCACGGGGGATAAGGTTGAGACTATGGCACGCGGGAGAGAGTCTCAATTGTTGTGTTCTGTCCCGTCCGTCTTACAGCTACGCTATCCTTCGTTTGACTTTAAGTCCACACGCAGCCGACGCTATGACAGGATGGAACCAATCGGACAGCGTCAAAGGCGCACCATCGCCCACACCATTCATGAGTGTTCCTCATATATCAGCTGTGACAATCGAGATCATGCTGATATGGCAACGGTCTCAGTGGCATTAGGGGTGGACGCCATTTTTAGGGCTTAGAAAAATGATACTTTAACCCTTAATACCTCTGTCAGACGGGCTAATTTAGTGCACTTCAATTAAGCGCACTTTGTTTTTAGTGCCAATTTTGTAGTTTGCATGCGACTTCTTCCTGAAGAACACCCTTGGCTTCAAGGGAGTTTAACATAACAGATCTAAGATCATAAAGTTAATAAGAGACTATAACAGAGCCGATTTCACTTCAATCAATGCAGAACTCGAGGCCTTTTCGCACGAGTTCTTTCTGAGGTTCTCAGAGAGAACTACAGAAGAAAACTGGCTTCTGTTCAAATACAAAGTAAATCAGCTAACCAACCGATACATACCTCTACGCAAGATTAAAAATACGCAATCACCTTGGTTTACGTCATCGTTAAGAAGATTGTTGAATAAAAAGAAGCGTCTTTTTAGGAAAGCCAAACTGTCAATGATTCCGGAAAGATGGGCTGCCTATCATCGCGCGGAAGATGACTACGCACGTGCGCTGTATCTTGCTAAGGATGCTTTCTTTCAAAACACACTTCCATCGCTGCTCGAAACCAACCCGCGCAAATTTTGGAATGTGGTCAACGGTGAAGAGAAAAAGCCGATTGAATTGATTACTGATAGTGAACTTGTCGTTCCGAGAGAAAGCTGCTGTACTGTTTTGAATTCTGCCTTTTCATCGTTTTTTACTGACGTTGCATCGCCTGTGTTTCCCAATACTTCCGCGTATGATTTTTTCAAATGGATTCTGTAGTTATTGACTGGTATGGAATATGTAAGCTTATTCAAAACTTAAAGCTCTCCTCGTGTCCCGGTGACGACGGTATTAATCCCAAATTTCTAAAAACACTCAAGTTTATTCCTCAATAATACTGTCAAAGATTTTTTCGCAGTCGTTGGAATCATCTCTGCTCCCGGACGACTGGAGGGTGGGGAAGGTGGTTCCTTTGCACAAGTCTGGCAGCACGCATTGTCCCATTAATTATCGTCCCATTTCGCTTACCAGTATACCGTGCAAACTCCTGGAACATGTAATTTACAGTCATGTCGTACAGTTTCTAGAATCAAATTCTTTTTTTAGCGTTCATCAGCACGGCTTCAGAAAAAATTACTCATGCGAGACTCAGCTTCTATCCTTTACTAATGATTTATTCTCTGCTGTAGATAGTTCATCAACTGTTCACTGCATTTTTATAGACTTTTCCAAAGCTTTTGATACTGTCTGCCACAAATTGCTATTGTACAAACTAAGTAAGCTTAATCTGGATCCTACCGTTTTAAAATGGATCGAATCCTTCCTGTTTAACCGCACGCAATTCGTAACCGCTAATGAATTTAACTCCTCTCTGTGCCCTGTAATGTCTGGCGTCCCTCAGGGGTCAGTGCTAGGGCCCCTGTTGTTTCTCATCTACATTAACGACTTACCTATTAGCATTTCCTCGTCAATAAAATTATTTGCAGATGATTGTGTCATTTACCGAAACATTATGAGTCCTTCTGATCATGTCATTCTTCAATCTGACCTAGATAACATTTCTTCTTGGTGTGATACTTGGCTCATGAAACTTAACACTACTAAATGTAAATTCATGCGAATTTCACGTCATGCCTCCGATGCTACGCCAACAGTTTACTCACTTAACGACGCTCCCTTAACCCAAGTTAGTTCATACAAATATCTCGGCGTTCACATAACTGATAACCTTTCTTGGCAAACTCACGTTGACCACGTAACAAGTAATGCAAATCGTACTCTCGGGTACTTACGCCGAAACTTTTCTTTAGCCCCTCTAGTTTGAAACTTCTGCTTTATAAAACGTTGGTAAGACCAAAACTTGAATACGCGTCATCAATTTGGGACCCTCATATAAACTCGCTCATTCTTAACATAGAAGCCATCCAAAATCGTTCTGTGCGTTTCATTTTTTCTAACTACTTCCGCACTGCCAGTGTCACATCAATGAAATCAAACTTAAACTTGCCAGAGCTCGCTTTACGCCGCAAAATATTTCGTCTTTGTCTTTTTCACAAAATCTATCATTTTAACCCGTTTCTCAGTGACTTGCTTTTCCAGCCGCCTTCATACATCTCTTCCCGCAACGATCATCATTTCAAGGTTGGCGTGCCCAACAGCCGAACCAATTTGCATTTTTGTTCGTTCATTCCCACCACATGCAGTGACTGGAACCACCTCCCCGCCGCCATCGCTTCCATCGCAGACACCAACCTGTTCAAATCTGCCATTTATAACCATATATTGTAACCCTGCCTATTCATGTTTGCTTTTGTTGTTAAACCTTTTTGCCCATTCCTCTCTGTAATGCTTCGGCGATTGAGAGTAAATAAATGAAATGAAATGAAAGGCAGTTTGACGAACACGGTTCACTCGATCGAGTGCGTGGCCTCGATAGCAGTCATTGAAACATAACACAAGAACTAAAAACGTGTAGTAAAATTTATTCTAAAACGAATACAAAATTTGTAAAAACAAAAACAAGGAATGACATTGCAAAAAAAAAAATTGTGGGGTGAACTTAGCTTTACAGTTTTAGCGCCGTTTACCCACTTGCAACCGAGTAGGACGGAGAGAGACAAGACCGGTTTTAAGCCTCTTGCGACGTCTTAGGACCAGCTCCGCAGCAGCGCATCCGTTCCTAAGATGTTGCTAAAGGTTTAAGAACCGGTCTTGTCTCCGTCCTACTCGGTTGCAAGTGTGTAAACAGGCCTTTAGGCTTATCTGTACCAAGATTAGCATCGCGGTGAATCGATAAAAGACGATGAAAAAGTCAGTCATTCCAATGCTTTCTTGGTTAGCATTCAAGGAGCCTACATTTGTTTCAGCATATAGTTGTACTAGACAACACGATAATCATGATCTAATATGGCAGTGTCAGGGCCTCCTCGAAGACCTCATGTGGGAGGAAGCGGAACGCCAAGGCTGGATCTTCCTCTTTATCTTGGCTTGCGATGATCGATCAGAGTCATCCAATTGGCGTTAAGACCGTTCATTAATGTACCGTTGTTTTGTAGCGTGTCTTTATTAAATAGGAAAAATATTGTCGAGACATTTATGCCTTCTGTTTCAACGTTTTACGTGCCTAATAGTACTTTACCCATCGTTATTGCCATCATTTGCGAGTGACACTCATTTTTTCCGTGTGGCACCAAAACACTTGAAGTGACATTCGGTAAGCTGCAGTGCACTCGGCTGAAGTGCACTAAATTAGCCCGTCTGACATAGGTATAAATTTATTTATTATTGCTTTAATCGATACCAGTTTTACCAACACATTACTTGGTTGGGCTATCGTAGAGGAAACAAAACAAAGTTAAAATGAGTTTTTTTTTTTTATACACAGCAGGCGTTTATTTGTTCTAGGAGAGTTCCGCGATAAACCACGTTAGCATTTTATTTGAACCTCATCCAAAGGAACAATAAAGTTTAATAAAAAAACTTTAATCGTAACAACATTTAAACTTTTTGTTTTGTTTATTGTTGGCGGTATGTCTTCGATTCTCGCATCAAGTTGTACATTCCGCCATTGACGAGTCGTGGCACAGTGAACTATTGTCAAAAGAAACAGCCACTAATGATTCATGACAATAAAAAAAATCATTAACTGTTTACATATTTGTTTAGATATTATATGCTTGGAGGCCAACACACCCGATTAAATAATGAATTAAGATGTAGCGATTCATTTGGGGTAAATATCTAATTGCTACCCGGCCCTACTTTTTATATTTTAGACTGAATGCCCATTGAAGGAAGATAGGATTCGCAATTTTCATTGGTTAAACTGCTCGAACAAGGAACAATCACTGGTATTCCGAGTGATTCTCGGGGCAGTCTATTGACTCAGAGACGCATGAAAACGGTACCGTGAAAATTAACAGATGACCGCGAGATAAGCCGGACAAAGTATAAGGCAATGCAGCAAACTTTCTCACAGCGGATGGGTACACGATTTTGAATGAGTTTTGAAGAGGTACTCACTTGACGTCGTCCGAGCTAGCCAAATGGCAGGGAATGTCGAGCTTGGGATCCCAATCGTCCGGACAAGCGTGCTCTGTCAGCGCTCTGGCACGCGCAAAAACAAAGAAAGGAAAAACGGTATTACTTTTCTAAGCTCTTCGACGTTGATATTGCTAACGGAAAGGGCAGGCAAAAAAGAGCCTTGTATGAACACACACACGCACGCACACACGCACATACACACACGCACGCACGCGCAAGCACAAACATGCACGCGCACGAATAGGCAACCACGCACGTGCACAGCCGCACGCACGCGCACATGCACACGCACACGCATGCACACACGCACATGTACACACACACACGCACACACACACACACACACACACACACACACACACGCATGCATGCGTACTACACACGCACAAGCAAACAAGCACACACACACGCACGCACACACAGATATCCCATACGTTTTAATATCACTTCGCAGGCAATGCGATTGGGGAATTAGCCGTAAAGATCGTCAGAGAACGAATCACGAAGTAGATACGTGAACCTAACTCACGCCTTGCGTTCCTTAAACTTTTCGTTTCTTTGGGCACAGACTCAGTGTATCTTTCATTCAGAAACTATAAGACTGCGTTTGTGAATAAAGAAACGTGTCTGCTGAACGCACTTGAGGATAACGGCGGCGTCGTCGTAGCCGATTGGCTGGCAGGGGATCACAGGAATGTTGGCGTCACGGAGTGGAATCCTGTGAATGCCGTCTGCAAGATGAAAAGAGGCACATGAGATATTTGACTGCACACAGATAGGGGAGGAAACACTGACGGCACTATATCCGTTCAATATAGTTACTCTCAAGACGCGCCGTCGCCATAGATCATAAAACCCTCATTTCCTTTGGAGAAAATAAAAGTTGCGCTATCCAATGCGTGAGGATCTGCGACACGCTGTGTTCAGATACTCAGCAAACTGCTCAGTCCGCGTGAAAAACCGTTTCACATTCTAAACGGCGATTTACACGCTTGCGTTGACTCCAACGAGTGCCAGAGTTTGCCATGGCAACAACTGCGTCGGCTCCAACAAAACGGGGTAAAAACCAACTTTGTTGGAGCCGACGCCCTTTAAGGTCCCTACGCACAGATACGTTTGAGAGCGTCTGAGCGCGTTTGACTGCGTTGCGTCGAGAAACAAAAGCGAGTCGTCGGCACATCTGTGCTTCGAAGCGTGGAATTCAATTCAACGAACAGCTTGGCACGCGACATAAAAAGCAGGGATGCCCTGGTTTCTCGCAGCCGCAACGCAGTCAAACGCACTCACACGCTCTCAAACGCCACTGTGTGTAGCTAAAACCGGTTTTTAGCCTCCCCGAACATAAGCAGACGCAAGTGTCTGAACTAGCCTTTAAACGCGGTCCAAACCAAACCAGATCGAGGGTTGCGGGTTCCGTAAACAGCGAAGTTCTTGAGAGTCGTGTGACGTCATCGGTGAAGTTTTGTGGCAGCCGCATTCCGCGTTGATTATCGTTCCACTTTCGGGGACCCACAACGGCAAGTCACTCCACAAGTGTCCGAAAGCCCCCAGCACCTAGTACGGCTAGAGTCTCCAAATAATCCAAACAAAACAGCGAAATTGCCTTCCGCAACGGTCGCGAAGACTTTGGTTTCCGGGACTCGCTAACCGCAGACCGGGTTGGTTTGGACCGGCTTTCAGAAGAGGACTTTCAACTCGCCGATGGCAGGGTATCCCGGGGTGAGCGGGTCCCCCGGTAGTAGCTGACGGTGCCCCGCTGGATGGCGCTCCCGCTGACGTACACGGAGTCCGGGAACGCCTTGTACAGCTCCTGGGGTCCGTTCTCCACACGGTCCAGAAACAAGACTATGGCCGCTGCGCCCGCCCGCTCGGCATTCTTCACCTGCGCAGTTCGTCGTGTTAGCCTTCTTACGTCTAAGCCTTATTACGTCTACGGAAGGGGTCTATAGAACAAGACAGTGATAAGAGACAGCCCAGGGTCTCACGAGAGCTTGTGAAACTGCGTACGTGCAAACGAGTGTCGTCGGTTCATCGATTCCTACGCGAACTTCGATCGTCACGTCATTGTTAAAACAACACGTTTTCGAGCGGCGAGTTTTTCCGATACGCGAATGTTGTTAACCTAGAGAAATATTGCGACATCGCTGCCAAAAATTAGTTCTTCAAAAAAAATGAAAGACGTTTACAAATCTTTGTATTGCGAAATTAGAGCGCAGCTCTTGAGGAGGAGGAGGGAGGGTACGGAGGGGAGGGTATGCGTCCTCTCCTCCTCCGTACTCTCTCCTCCTCCTCTTCCATTCCCGCTTCTGTCCTCCTCCTCCGATTCAGTTTTCCCGCTAAATATAGCGGGGAAAAAGACGTCAGATGACTTGGTGGCACGTCAGCCATAAACAAATTTAGTTTCTCGGCTAGATTTAGCGGGAAAATTGACGTTACGTGACCTTAACACCAAATCAATTACCCGATAAATTTATCGGGGAATTGAATCGGTGTTAAGGACGACGTGACGGCAATTTTTGCCGGCTAAATTTAGCGCGGTTACGCCGACGCCGACGCGCGAAACCCGGGAACGGGCGCCTAAGAGCTGCGCTCTAAAAAGTTCGGCGCTGCGATTGTGGGGGTGCGCGCAAGCAGGCACACGGTACGGCGCGCCCCACCGACGCTTTTCTTTCTAATCACCCATCTCGAGAACACAGCAACCGAAGCCAACATCAGTCCAAGTGAACAATTGCGGTCCTAATCTCAGAAACCACATCCCGCTGCTGCTTAGTACATTCCCATTTTGCGAGACACTGCCGATAGCTATACACCGTTTCACGTTTCACTTCAGCACCAACCGCATCTGACGTATCCGATCCGGTGGAGCCAAACTGCATCGTCACGGCGCTTGCTTGCCTCGTGGGTTTGTCGTCACCGGCGAAACCAATCACAACAACAAAACGAAAAAATCAGCAGGATCACAGCGGTTTAACCGGCGACGGCAAACGCAAAAAGACGACGAGTGGCATGACGATGCACTTTCGGACCTGCCCGATTGACTCCATCGGACTGCGACGGTGGCACGCGGTAGGACTCAACGCGAAACGGAATATGGAAGCTTTCAAGTACGCGGCTTCTGCATGGGCGCCGCCATCTTGCTACTGCAGGTGTGGGCCTGGTAGATCGTCTGCCAGAGGAGCATCGCTGAGGCCGTGGGTATGCGCTTCGGCAATGCTCGACTATCGGACGATCTATCCACGCCAGCAGCAGGAAGATGGCGGCGCCCATGCAGAGGCCGTATACTTGCGAACGTCTATAGCTATCTCCTACGAACGCTTAATTTCAGGCACGAAACAAACACCAGCTGTGGTCACACTGAGGGCTTAATTAAGAAACGCAGGGCGTTGTGGGTATCTCATTATGGCTTTGCAGCCAACGAGATTGTGGCATTCGCTGAAAACAAGGCCACGCCCATCGTTTCTTTAGCTGTCTCTAACTATATGGACGAAATATAGTTCTCGGCAGCTCGAGGGCCGACGTCATCACAACACAGAGACACGAATGTCGTCTCGACTAGCGCGTTTGTTCATGTCGGTAAGAGGGCACGTTTTAAATGCGTCATTAAACCACGATAACATTCATTCATACAGTTATTATAATGCACGCTAAAGGTTCAACTGTGCGCTAGTGTCCATGCGACTTCCGGGGGGACAAATTGAAGCAGACAGCAACCAGTCTACTTTTGCGGTGCTCCTGTGCATTCCTATGGGCAAACGCGCGTGCATTTTGTCTCTTCGACGGAAAATAATATCAGATCACGTTTGTCATTTGGGTCGTACCGAATAGTATGTACCTTTATCAACATTGTGAAAATGTAATTGTTCTAGTTACAGGATTTTTCTTTACCACTGAACGATGTTAAACTTCGCTATATTTCAGGCCCATACCTCTGTTCCATGGCAGGTAAAGTAAAAACGAGCGACGATTCTAAGCAAAATAACAATCGAAAGGAATCGTAGAGTATGTTCAAGGTTCACCAGAATTCCCGGTGACAGCTTATATATTGCTAACATGCCCGTCCTGTCACTATATAAAAATGACTCCGTCGTGCATCTTAACAAGTGGTTAAAAAAATCGATACGTAAAGAATAAAGTACGTGGGCTATGAAAGATGTGTCTTTTTTATTATTTCCTATGTCAGTCAGCTTTTATGGGGCACCTGTTCTCTGGTCTTTCTATTTTCAAAGATTTCGAGCGTGCGGGTGATGTTTTGAACGATGCATCTTCGCACATATTCATGAGCAGAAAAAATAAAGCAGTACTTATTTACTGTAAATTGGACTATATTACTTGGCTTTTAATTAGTATGTCGTTTAATCGTCTACATGCAGCAAGGAGCTCGCTGACGCCGTGTTCGCGCTAACAGTGTCCGACAGTGCACATAAATACATGTACGAAGCGGTTATAGCACCGTTTTTCATGCCACGAATTTAAAATGAAAACGCCGTAACTGACCTAAGATTTCGTCTGCGTGACTCAGAAATGTTCCAATCTACTCAGTACATGCGAATTGTTCGTGATATTTGCTCTGAAAATCCAGCGCAGGGAGAAAATTTACTCGCTTTTCCCCATATAAATGAATTACAGGGTAGTCAATGTTCGACTGGTTGGTGTCTGCTTCAATATGCCGCAGCACACCAGCGTCAGCGAACCTCTGAGCGTGCATTATAATAACTCTATGCTTTCAATCATGCTATCGCCCTGCTGGTTTCGAAACGAATAAGCACATCGTACCGGCGTACGGTAGTGTAGTCACTACCGCAGAATTAGTGGTACTTGGTCACGTGAATGATCGTAGATTAGCATGTCAGAAACTAAGAAAAAGGAGAAGATGAGAGAGCGCGGGGACCTTAGGATGCCGAGCTCTGGTTGAAATGATTAGTGGGTTGACGCGAAAGCTACCCGACTTTCACTCTGCTCGCTGTTCGAATTTCTTCGCTTGGCGTTTGCTTTCGAACAGGGAGTATAGAGACAAGGAAGCTACGGGTTTGGCGTCTACCCACAAGTCATTTCGACCAGAGTTCGGTGTTCTGACATCCCCGCGCGTTCTCATGTCCTCGCCCTCCTCAGTTTCGTACTCGTGTGGGATACAAGCGGGTGCCTTCCGAGAATGTAGTATGACAGCGCGAACTGCTTGTAGGTTTTAAATACTCTGCACAAAGATTTCCCGACCTTCCTCTGCCTAACTGCTTCTGAACGCAGGCACCCATTATTGCCAGAACAATAAAAAAATCACACAAAAAACAAAACATTATTGTACATTTTTAAGAAAAATTAAAACAACGAACGAGGGGTAGCTTACCTTGAAACCCTTGGTTATCTGGCCTGTTCGAGCGATTACTACTTTGCCCTTGACAGATATATCACGCCCCTCCAGTTGATCAAAGTCATAGGTCCTGGCGTAGTTGACGTAGACAACGGGTGCCTGCATAAATAACGAAAATAACGCAGTATATATTAATATATTGAATGAAGTTGCTTGTACTATACGGTGACGCTCATTTTCACCTCTGCGATTTTCTTTTCTTCTTTTTTTTGTGTTTGCGACATAAAGCGATTGACTTTTCTCCCCTTGCCTAGTTTAGCAAGTCTTTTTTTCTTATATAGCGTATATAAAGCATTTTTGGGGCTTTACGTTTAAATACGTACATTTCATGGGAACATCCTTTAAGTTTTGGCTATGACAATCACGACTACATCGAGGCTCTCCCCGTGGCCTCTAAGTGACATTTCTACTGCTTTGAGAATCGTGGTAGGTCATTCGTTTTTTTCTTTAAATTTTGCCATAATAATGTACGTTTACGCATTCTTGAAATTACCGTGTGCAATTACATCGCTTATACAAAATTGTTTATGGTTGCTTTCTTAGGTTTAACGGTGGGAGATTGTTTTGGAAATCTTTTAAGATTTACTGTGGAAAATCATGACTACTTTTAGGTTAGTAATTACCATTGAAAAGATGTACGACTAGTAGACTGCTGCATAGTTTCCGCTTTTCAACTTCTAACCATATTTTGTTTTTATGTGAAATGGCGAACCTCTCCGAACATCCTCATCGCATCAACACACGCCTCTCGGAAAGATGGATCATACCTCGAGCTCGTACTAATTATACTTATCAGTCAATCACTTATCGTCTACCTTCATTACTTAACCATTTACTTACCAACAATATTGATATATATAACATGGGAAGGAAATTATTATTGATGTACTTCTTATAGTCCTGTCGGACATTGTGTTTAAATAAATGTGAAAGCGTTTTATTGTATGGTATATCTATTCTTGTTAAAAAGGTTGTAATTCTGTGTAATGTGAAAAATGGCTGTGTTACGCTTTTTTGTTGTTGTTATATTGCTTCTTGCTAACCGTATTTCTCTTTTAGAAAGTGTTATATTTTGTAGAATATTATGAACAGAAGCTGTGCGTATATTTTTCTGGTTTGTGCGCTTGTGTGCGACCTTAGTATTTTTGGTAAATATTGGTATTTTGATTTTGGTATTTTGTTAAAAAATATTTTAGCGTGTTTTATTTATTTTTTTGGAAAATTAGTCCTGCTGCCAATCTCCAAACGGGCCCCAGACCCCGTCAAGCTGCCTTTGGCAGCTTTTTGTATGGGGCACCGTTGGCTATAAGGCCAAAAATAAAGATTGATTGATTGATTGATTAGTCACAGCATTTAGATACTCGTAGTTTTGTAAGTAGCCTGTTTATCGCCTTTGAAATGAAATGTTTTTGCAGAGGGGTACCTTTCTTATATCATAATTTGAACACTCAGACGAAGATAAATAAAATAACGGACAAGACATGTTGTCTCGTTTAATTTCTCCTCGGTCTCAGGGTTTAGATTATGATCTTTTCTAATCAGCTCGTCTGCATACTTTCGCTCTTTTACATTTTCTGCCGGCTTTCGACGTAATATTTATGGCAAATGTTCGAGCCATGTGACTGTAGAGCAAAAAATGCAAAATTGCTTTCCACAGTTTTTTTTATGGTATAGATATTACAATTGAGATTTTCCTTAGAAAAAGAGAACATTTGATCATTTAACTTTTTTGTACAAAATTAATAATATTTAAACATTACTAACCATTCCAAAAACATCTTGATGGAATAAAGTGTGTATATTTAAAAGCATATACTAATTACATTTTTTTAGGAACTGTTATTTTTGATATGACGTCTTTGCGGCGCCGAATAAGTTATGGTCCAGGAATTAGGAAGCAGATGAAGCGCATATATTGTTAATGAGAGATGCAGAAACGGAGATCGTGTCATGCCCCGACATCAGATCTCCGTAGGCAAACACCCGTATCACTTCTGTCGCGAGACCTCACAACCTCAAAGACGTCATCGGCATCCGCATCGTCATCATCACTGATGACGTCATCAGTGACGTCACTGATGACGTCATCCGCATCCGCATCGTCATCGGCATCATCACCGATGACGTCACTGATGACGTCATCGTCACGTGACCGTCCTCCCGACGGACCCCGAGTCCTCCCGAAGGACCGAGGTCCTCCGAGGTCCTCCCGAAAGAACCCGAGGTCCTCCCGAGGTCCTCCCAAAGGAACCCGAGGTCCTTCGGGAGGACCTCGGGTTCCTTCGGGAAAATTTACCCATAATGCACCGCGCGGTTACGCCGACGGCGACGGCGAGGCGACGGTGACGCCGACGCCGCTCAAGCCGGAAACGGGCGCCTAAGAGCTGCGCTCTGAAGAAGAAGCACGAGGGAGGGGACAATGATAAGAACCTGTCCGTGTCCCCTTCTACGTGTCCGTCTCTTACAAGTATCCTGAGCGCTTCTTGACGAGCACTGTCGTGTGCATTCATGTAGAGAGGAGACTCACGGTCACGTCCCCCGTCGGGGAAAAGGACAAGAAGCTGGGAAGAGGCGCCCTGTTCACGCCGGTCACCGGAACCTCGGTGTTTGCAGCGGACGCCTTCAACTCGCCGTTTACGAACAGCTCCACCTGCGCCACGGAAAGGGACAACGCTCCCGTTCCTCGGATGATGTGGTAGGATTCTAATCACAACTTGACGACGGCAACGAAGGAGGAAGTTTTAACACATTGAAGCACATCAGTTCTACCGGGACAATAACGCATAGACTTCCATACTGAAACTTTTACGGCTCTGCAATGTTGGGCGCTCGTGCGCATGGCGAGTGATTCGCTCGTCTTCCAAGAACACCTGCGCGCTGGGTTGTGAATTTGTGGACACTTAAATTATGCAAGGCGGCCACGAGAAATGCCGGACACTACTGGCAACCGCTGCTGCGTCTGTTTATTCTAACGTGGTGCATTTTTAAACGCGAACTGACATTAACTTATCTCCATAACGTTTCCGCAACGTGATTTTGACACCATCAACATTGCAGTTCCATGGCCAACGTTCTGGGACATTCCGTGGAATAAAAAGGTTTCAAGAAAAATATCAAAATTCTAATTGATTTGCGTTCATGATACCCAGACAATTACAGTCCTCGGGAACATTAGTCTTTTGTCAAGATAACCAGAAATTAATAATTTTGCGAATCTGGCCCAAAGGATTCATTGCAAAAACATTTGTAGAGCCGTGGAATAAAAAGCTATACCCGTCCAAAAGTTCAGTTACTGCTTAATGATATTTTATGACTGTCATCATAGATATTTTCGCTGCACGTTGCGATGTTTGTTGTTGTTTAGTCGAAATCCTTATTTTGGTGCACGTGCCGAGGCTCTTATGTCCAGAAGGTTGGGGATGGTGCCAGACGATAAGCGCCCTTTCTTATCGGCTGCGGGTAACGCGCTCACACATGGTCTTCGTGGCATACCACCTGTTTGAATCTGTTCCCTTCACGCTCGAATCTTTCGGTATTCATTTTCTCTAGAACTACCGATAGACGGAGGACACGGGGGCGGAACTTCCATTGAGCGCTCTCCTCACCTTGTTCGGTTGTCTTTCGTCCGGAATGCTCATAAGAGCCTGGTACTTGACCATCTTGGTCTCTTCCATGCCGTGGCTTTTCCAGTATTTGAGCACGCCCTCCGCCAGGGGGTATCCCCGCTCGGCGTCTGGATCAAGGTTCTGCGAGAGGCCACCCGCGTCGACATCGATCGCTCTTACTGCCCGCAAATTGACTCGGAGCACCATCTACCGGTATTTCTTTAGCCAGTTCAACCAACGAAAGAGGAACGACAGGGAACTCACTCGGTGACTAAAAGGAGGAGTCTTTTTCGTCTTGCTGCGTGATCACTATTACTCAGTATTCTTACTTTCCGACTCGTTCTTAAGTGATCTTAACGGTAGATGCAACCATTTGAGCAACGCCGAACCACTCAAACCGCAGCTTGATTATATTGACAATCCCTGTAGTACCTGGAATACGTTCTATAGCCACCAACAACTTGAGAAATGCAAGGCGTGACTTAATTCTTCTGTTCACGCTTCTTGCTTTGTGATTCGTTCTTCGACGTTCTTGTCGGCTAATTCGGCAATCATCATTGGCCGCAGGGAAGTAATTACATGCCCACGCCACTGCCCTGCGTTTCTTAAGCGGTCAGTGACTGCAGGGTTTTAGACTCAAGTGCCTTGCTGTCGGAGCTGGAACACTCTAAAAACCCAGTGAGTCTAAACTTTCCCCAAAGCATCTCGGAGAGCCGATCGCGCTGCAATTTATGGAGGGAGTTCGGCGAATGACCGACGAGACGGCGGCATGCGCAGATACGCTTTGCGATAAACCGGCCTGCGCCCTGCAGTGCACACAGCCGGCCAGCGTCCTCGCTCGCGAGCTGAAACCGCTCTCGCCCCCACTCACTCGATGGTAGTGTTGATATCTTTGACGGTGATCCGCTTCAAGAGCGCCTGGGTCACGGGGTCCTTGGAGTGGTAGGTCTCGCGCGTCAGTTTCTTGTTCATTTCGAGCATGGAGAAGTTGTCGCTGCTGAGCGCTGGCCTCCTGTACATGATGACGAGCAGGTACAGCATGACGCAGGTGGCCACGAGGGCCAGCACCATCCAGCAGAAGACCCAGGCCATGAGCAGGCGCTCGGCGGGCGTGCGCGTGTACCGCCTGCGCTGCTCGGCCACCAGGGCGGGGCTGTAGCCCGCCCTCATCGATGGCGTGCTCATCTCCTCCGGGAATCCTGTGCAGCCCAGGAGCCGAGGACCGCTGCTCGGCCGGACGTCCTCGGATTTAGATCAGCGGGACCTGCGTGAGTCGGCGAACCTCAACCGCGGGACCACGCAATAACACCTAGAAGAGAAGAGGCCTCTGCATTTGCACCCCAAACGTCATCACTGGTGGATACACGCAGCGCCGCCTATCTTGCATCAGCATCGTTGACAGCGGGTCTTAGCAGCGTAGCGCGACGTTAGCACGCGGCGTCGCCAAGGCGGAAGCGTCTGCCGCTTGCGAGGGCTCTCGTTGAGCTGCAGCCTGTTTTCAACGCGGATCGGGGATCCTCTAGTGATGACGTCACGCGTAGGCCTCCTTCTTCTAGGACAGACGACTTGCCGGTGGAGGCGCTACTAGAAGGCACGCTTCGGGACAACGAAAGCTCCGACAATGTAAACGTTTAGAGCAGCCTCTAGAGATCATTCCAATATTCGCCTTCCGCTCGCCGCCGTGTTCGTCTCCTGGGCTGTGTATCGCGTTCTGAGCATGCGCACTAGCTCCTTTTTGGTGAATATCGAACGCCGCGCACGCGTGCACAGCCGAGTGACTCGGCATTTATTGCCCGATTGGTAAGGGCTGGAAAGGTGTATACTTTGTCAGTATACCGTATTCCTGGAGTGCATCTTCGACTGGTACGCTTTCATCGCTTCTTTAGTGTTGTCCTTATTGGTTTGCGCCTGGCGGCGTTAAAACATTGTAATATGTTCCTGCGATTCACAGCGATCCTGTTGATGTTATAGCAGCGGAGATAAAAACGTCAGACGCCTGATTCTGAGTTGTGGTTTAATGTGCAGCAACCGGCCAGTCGACCTCAACTCGACTTCTTCGCCTGTGCTTCATAGACTAAACCACTAGAATCGCTGCAATTTGTATGACATTATCCGCTGGCTCCTATTGTTATTTTTTTAGACAGTTCGATGCTATATAGGACACAAAACACATTGGTTGAAGCCACGTTTTAGAGATTGTAATGCCGGGAAGGGCTAACGGAAAAATGCCGAAAACTGTAAAAACATTTTAAAATTGTGCAGTTCTTTCGCGGACACTCTCAATCTGTTCCCTGAAGCTGCGTGATAAATAGAGCGCGTTTGAGCACGTAAGTCCAGACAAATACAAAAACAGTTTTCGTAAAAAGCAGACACTCGTCACTGCTATATGTGAACATTTACCACAATCGCTGGCATAAGAAAAAAAAAAAGATGGCACAAATTCAAAGATCTTGTCTTTCACCACCTTCACGGCTTTCACGTTGCGACATTCCGCAAGCATGGATATCAATGCCCTACACGGTGCCTAGATGACTGTCAGATGTGTAAAAATCTTTGCAAAAAGTACCACCGGCGTGTGACGAAGTCAACATCTCAATGAACGTTGTGTTGTAAAATGGTGTCACCTAACTAGACAAAGCTACACGCCTACACCGAGAGATGTCACAGTGATTCCACTGCGAAAAAATATAAAAAGAATCGGACGGTAAAAAGGTACAGACATCACCTTCTCATCACCAGCGCGTCAGCAGTGGTGGTTACAAAAGGCACCGTCAAAGTTATACAACTCCACAGATGTTACACAAACCGTATTTTGTTGTCATGATGTGCAATGTTTAAGGGCCCATGCACACAGTCGCATCTGACTGCCCGTAACTGCGTAACGGCGGCAGTCATCGAGAGATAAGGGTTCCGTATGTTGCGTGGAGACGTCACCACGCTCCGCACAAATCACGAATATCTCTGTCCGAAAACTATGCTAGCTATGTTCGCTCGAATCGCGGCAGCGTTTTGCGTAAAAGACAGGCGATATCCGTAGCGTCCTAGCGTCCTCCTTAAGCTTTACTGTGCTCGATTCACTTGATTCTGAGCCGCCATATTGCTGTGCAGACCAGAGAGGAACTTTGCTCTCACGTTTGCAGGAACGAATGTTGCTTCGTTTCTAAAGGAACATAGTAGGACAAGTATAGTCCTCCTTTATGAAAGTATGTGAAGACTTTTCATGCTCAAACAGCATGCTTGACGTGCCTCTGTATCATTCAGAAACGCGGCCATCAGCAGCATCAGCAGTTCCTCCACTATGTTCATTGACAACTTATAAAACGCAGGGTGTTCTCCGCAGACAATCAAATTGCGGCACCAGCGCCGAGAACAATTCAAGATACAAGAAGCGTGGGCCTATAACATGCCCTACCAATTTTGAGCCGCCAGTGACCAACCAGTTGCAAGGAGTAGGTGCGCCGCGGTAGAGCGAACGCTAGCGGTAAACCACGTCAAACAAAACCAATAGGGGTGCAAAGCGCCGCGAAAACAACGATTCTTGACATGCTTTAGCCAGCTTATCCAGTGATAAGAGCGAGCGTTATTGTGTCGCAGTGGATCACGAGGTTATCACTGGCAGCAATGCGTCCATTTTTCTACCGAGGGCACGTGGCAATTGGAGCATCAATCTCCCTTCTCAATCGGTATAGCCGATGAAGTGCAAACCAATTATTTAAAGGCGCGACTATAATTCTCAAATTCCTCGCATTTGTGGATAAGCGAGGTCGCGGGCACGCAAGCCCACACGTCGTAAATTAGGAGGCCATTTACCGAGATTCCCGGTTTACCTGCGTTGAACTGGACGTGGTCGCCGCTATGGTGCTGATGCATACCCGTTCCACCTGCCTGCAGAAACACAGTCCCGGTCCTGAAGGCAGGTCAACTTGCGGAACAAAGCAGAGCGACTCCGCCAGACACCATACAACACTTCTTTTTCCTTGGTTATTGCGCTCTTTCTGTCTCTCTTTCTGGGACGACGATTTGGTAGTTTGTAGTTGACAGACGAGGTTTCATCGTCACCCGAGCTACGACGAAAAAGATGTGTGATTTGCGTCAGGCACGCGGGGCCAATGGCCTCAATTACTCGGCTTATTCGATTTACCTGCACTACAGTGAACTAGAATATAGGTACCTGCACCAGCCTGCACCGGTGCAGGAAAGTGTAGCGCGGTGCCAAAAGCTGCAGGGCATTGTTCTTCCGGTTGTGTTTTCAAATATACTTCACACCCTGAAAAATAAAGGGGGGGGGAAGGTATCAACGGCGTGTTTTCCTCCCTTCTACTGACCTGCCTTTAAGCGTACACAAGAAGAAGAGAGGAACGAGACGTTTTTCTCCTTCTCCAGGCTATGGTGGCTGTAAGGGGAGGTGTGCCGAACAGAAACTCAATAGCGTGCCACTTCTTCATGACGCCGATGGTACCGGTACCCTGCGCCTGGTGCCACCGCGCGGCGCACAATGGCACCACCGCGTAGAAGTGCGTCCTGCATGAGCACGCGGAGTACGAGACGCTCTCGTGCCCCTTCGAGCAGAAATGCACCGGTAGCTAGGGTTGCCTACATCTCTGTCTGTCCACGGCCGGACTGGAAGCGCGCGCTCTCTTTCTCTTCTTACGGCCTTTGCAATCGCCCGGGAGTCAATGTCATTTTTTCTCCGTATGTAGTTCACTTGCTTGCCGCCAGGGGCGCAACCACCTCACCCCACTTTACCCCACTCGGAGAGTCCCTTCGAGCTGCTTTGCGCTGGTGTTCGAGCTTCGTAGGTTGTTGTTTTGGCAATGGTTTATTGAAGTTCGCTCTGATTTAAGTCACTCTACCGACAGGAAGGGTTCTCAGCAAACTGCGTTCCCCTGTGACATGGACGGGACGGGACCCTATCTTGAAGACGCACCAAATCAAAGTTGCCTGGAGGGCATTGACAACAGTCACTCAAAGCGCTTGGCTGGTTTAATTTGCAACAAGTTCCTCAGAATACTTCTGATTCACCATGCAAAGGTGGTCACGGACAGAAACAAATAATCTGCTGGATATGTGCACAATCCCTCGAGGAAGCACTTTAGGCTGTAATATGCACTGTGCGAAAATTGTACAGACTACTACCCCTCGTCAAGAGCAGTTGACCGACTTCATGTGCTGCCTACGAAATGATGATGCAGACCATGGCAATTGATAGGTTGGGCCTGCTTACATTTCACGAGAGTGTACGAATTATTTATGATTTAAAAGCTCCTCCACGTAGAAGGGGCCCGTCTCCTCCTGTTATTGAGTTGCAACAGAAGTCCTGGAGGTAAAGACGAGTATAGTTTTTCCGCAGTTGCGTTCGTTGTCTCTACTACTACTTTTTACTCCCGAATCTCTTGGAGATGTGCGTCAAATATTCAACGTTTTGGGCTCATCAGAAGCGCATTAAATGCTGGCTGAGGGTCTAAACGTAAGGATCAGGTGTCAAAGACTATAAAAATCTCGGCCGCAAGTTGCGACAGCGCTAAGATACACTGTCAGACGCGCTCTGTGCAAACGGCAAAGGGTAGCCCAGGGTGAGGTGACAGCGCCCCCGCGAATTGCGGCGGGAGGTGGCGATTGCCCCAATTGCAAAGGCCGTAAGAAGAGAAAGAGCGCGCTTCCAGTCCAGCCGTGGTCTGTCTGAGGTGAAGACATCCATTGTTGCCCTGAATGTGCCCGCGCGTGACGCTCTCGCGCACTCGGTGCGTTACTTGGGCGGTAAAATGGCGTCTATGCATTAGCGAAAGCTACGCGCTCGCGCTGAGAGACACCAGATTGCGCGCTTAAAATGCATAAAATGATTGGGCGGAAAAACAGCTGAGATTTCACCACTCAAGCAAAAGCGCGCGTGTGTATGAAGGCACTCTACCGGTAGCCAGCCGGTAGCCTGGCTACAGCGCCACTTTTTCGTCATGAAGCGGCGGCACGTGGAACTGCCAAGAATGCGGAGCGCTCGGTACACCTACCCCTATAGCCACCATATCCAGGCAGAAGGGAGAAAGGTTCCGCCTATTAGCGGCGAGATGTTTTGGTGGCGCCCTCTATGGTTCCCCCTTGTGACGTCATTACCTTGCGAACAACAAGTTCGATGGTGTTTGTAAATAGCATGGTGGAAGCTTGAAATCATTGCGCTCTCAAAGGAACACTGCCAACACCGTCAAAATTAAAGTTATTTCATTCCTCTTATTTCCGTCGATGATAAATCCTTTTCTGACGTCATAGTCAGCGTTTGGCCAATCATGGAAGGCCGACCACAGCGACGCTTTCGGTCGCGCACGTCGCCAATACCCTCTTTTGTCTTATGATGTACCGCAGGAAAAGCTACAAGCGCGAGCTCCTTCCTCTGGGGCAGATGTCGGCGGCACAAGCTTTCGTGCATTAAGGGCAACTGCCAACGCTATGAGCTCGCGCTCCTAGCCTTCGCTGCGGTACAACATAAGGTGAAACGGAGTATAGAGGCACGGTGGACGAAACGCATTTAGGCGATGACTCTGGCCGCTCTTCCCACTAGGAGCTAGCCTCGAACCAGCAGTTCCGCGCCGGCGCGGAGGGCGCTGAGGTAGAGGTCCCTCTTCGGCGGCCACTGCGTCGGCGGCGTAGCGTGCTCGCCTTTCACGCGGTGTGGTCAGGCGAACGAAGCTTTGGTGTCCTCGGTGGTGTCCTCGGTGGACCCGGCAGGTCGGGAACGTGCGACCGAACGCTGCGGTGGCCAATACCAGACTGTCTTTATTGTTGAGTGAAGATGACGAAGACGAAGAGAGGAAATTTAGCATAAAAGAAGATGAAGTACTAATAAAATAATCAGTCAGGATACAACATTTTCCCCCTCCCATTTTGAGAAATTCAGTGTAATATAAAACAAGATAAAAGAAGAAAAATGAAAGTATAGTGGAAGAGAAAGACGAAAGACGATAACTAACCAAATAAAAATAATGAAGGAAAAAGATTACTAATACAGAAATAAGTAGGGTTCATATCAAAGTCACACAGTCAGCACAGTTGTTCATAAAAGAAGTTCAATATCGGAAGCACACCATTGACGCAGTCATTCATAACGCAGTTCACCTTGTTTGGCTGGCAACATCATAGCCGAAACGCTCCGGTGGTCGTCGTTTTCGGCGGGGTCGCTCTGGCCTGTCTCCAAGAGCGTCCAGCCTGGGCGGCGTAAATGGCGCAGTTGCCAATCCCGCGACAGGACGCAGGGGTGACTCCGCCAGTGGTCCGCCAGGTAGAGGATGTGGCAGCGGAGGTGACTCCGCTGGTAACCCGCGTTGAGCCAGTGATCCCGGCTGACTGTGTCGGCGTGATGGCCCAGATGGTGGTTGCCAGCTGTGGTGGTCAGATCCCGTATCAGCTTTTCTAGCCCTCAAGCGGACATCTGAAGCTTGATTGGTGATAGGGCCGGAAGACGAAGGCTGCGGGACGGCGGCGAACTTAGAAGCGTTCCACACTCGCCCATCTTCGAGTCTGAATGTCCAGCGACCCACACGTTCTAATATTCGAAGAGGGCTGCTGAACGACCTTGATCCTTTTCGAATATGCCCTGGCTTCTTCACTCGAACCAGGTCTCCAACTTTGAACTTAGGAGTTTTTGCTCCTCTTCTCTTGTCTGTATACGTTTTGGTTTTTTCTTGTGTTTGTTTAACTCGCTGTCGAAGTCGCTGAACCTCTTCGAAGGGGTTGCGAAGGAATTGGGACGACGACAGCCCTAAGATATTCAGTCGAGTCCGGGGTTTGCGACCATGGAGAAGCAGTGCGGGGGACAGTCCAGTTGTGGCATGAGGCGTACATCTGTAGATGCCTAGGTAGTCCACCACCGCTGTCCTAATTTTTCGTTTTTCTTCAGATGCGCACTGGATGAAGCCCTTAAGTGTTCTATTAAATCTCTCCACTTGCCCGTTGGCTTGCGGGTGATATATGGAAATCAAGTGGTGTTTGATTCCACGAGATCCTAGGAATTCTTTGAACTGTTGGGAAATGAACTGTGGGCCGTTGTCGGTAACAATGCTTTCTGGGAAACCCTCTCTGGAGAATACCAGATGCAAAAACTCTGTAACTCTTGTTGTGGTGACGTCGGCACAAAATTGTACTTCGGGCCATTTGGAAAAGTAGTCTACTAGAGTTATGGCGTAGCGGCATGATGGTTCTGCACGCTCGAAAGGTCCCACAATGTCCATTCCAACCTTAGACCACGGTCGATCGGGGTAAGATACTGGTTGAAGTGGAGTCGCGAAGGTCTTTGCGCTTTTGTCAGATGCCTGACAAATGTTACAGGCGTGGATGACCTGCTCCACTTGATCGTTTATCTTTGGCCACCAGTAGAGTTCGCGGAGTCTCGTGCGGGTTTTGACGATACCAGGATGCCCCTCGTGCGCCTTGGTGATGAGAGTACCTTGAAGCTCTCGGGGTATCACAAATCTTTCATCGCGCAGAAGGATGCCGTCGTCAACGGCAAGATCGTCCTTCACGTCGTAGAATGATATTACGTCAGATGACAAGGTTCGTCTTGGAGGCCACGCAGACGTAACGAAGGACATCACACTCGACAAGACTGCATCCTTGGCTGTGGCCTCTTGCAGTTGAAGCTTTGTTATACATTCGTTTTGCAGTGCGATGTAAGAAATGATCTCTTCCTCAAATTCAGTACCGCCTTCATCTTCCGGCTGAGGAAGGCGAGAAAGCGCGTCAGCAACTTGGTTTTCGGCTCCGCGTTGGAATTTGACTTCAAAGTTGTAGCGAAGAAGGCGTGTCGACCATCTTGTTATTCGGAGTGGTCGATGGCCTGTTCCACGTGTTGCCAACAACGTCACTAGGGCCTGGTGGTCTGTTTGAAGTGTGAAACGCCGGCCCCACAGGTAGTTGTGCCACCGTTCACAAGCCCACAGGCACGCGAGCGCTTCTCTTTCGCCCACTGAGTATTTTCGCTCTGCAGTTGTTAGCGTGCGAGAGGCGAAAGCGACTGTTTGTACTTCCTTCCCATTGTGCTGTTGAAGTACGGCGCCGAGTCCGTACCCAGATGCGTCCGTCGAGACGATTATGGGAAGGTTGGGATCAAACATCTTCAAAATCTGTGTTGAGGACAGCAGACTTTTGATCTTCGTGAAGCAGGTGTTCGCTTCGGTATCCCATATAAAAGGAATGTCCTTCCGCAAGAACTTGCGCAGGGGCTCGACTTCTGCTGCAAGACGAGGGACAAAACGGCTATAGTACTCTACCATCCCTAGGAATGATCTTAGTTGTGTAGTGTCCGTCGGGATGGGAGTCGCGTTGATGACGTCCAGTTTCTGTTTAAGTGGATTCGGACTTAAGCCGCCTCCAGACTTCTTGGACAAACCAGGAACTCCGAAAATTCCATGGGAGCGATGGATTTCGATTTTCGAATGCTTCCTCGGAGCGTCTGGTGCCCTTCAACTGTCCTCGGAACGCCGCCAATACCTGCTCCGCCACTGCCTGGGATTGGAAGGTCAGCGGATATTCGACACCCTGCCTTCCTCCCGCGCTGTCGCTGTGCCGTCGCCAGCAACGACGTCAGCGGCAGCCGGCTCTCCTGCCAGTTCTTCAGTTGTTGCTACACCGACGAGCAGAGACGTATACCAAGAGGCTGTGGATTCCCTCAGCGCACACTTCCAAAGGTCGTGCAACATCAGCCTTGAGCGCCACCGATTTCGCCGGCGCTACCAACGTCCGGAAGAGTCCTTGTCAGACTACTTGACTGATCTCCGAGTATTGGCAGTTCCGGCCAACTTCGGCCTTCAACAGGACGAGAACATCCGAGAGCAGTTCACAGCTGGAGTGCTGTCAACTCAGGTTCGTGAACGGCTACTTCTGGACAGCAATCTCCCCTTCGACCAAGCTGTTCAAATCGTCCTCAACATCGAAAGGACCAAGGCCGAGGCCAAGGAGCTGACCATTGCACAGAACAGCTGTCGACGTGCCACGTCGCCCATGACGTTCACAAGGTCGACTATCACCGACAGTTTCCTCGTGGAACGTCGTCCTCCCGTAAGCCGTCGGGACGGAACTTTCCACCTCAGCGCAATACGCGGCAGAGTTCACCGTTCCATCAAGCGTCAAGTGAGTACGCTCCATCTACGTCAACTAGATCGGCATACCGCGCCCTGACATGCCGTGACCAGCGCTCGGTTCCCTCAATGGCATTAGTCAGGATACAACAGAAGCTCCCGGCGTTCGGAGAAGTGCCGTAGAGGCCGGCACCGTCGTGCATATGTAACTACCCCTACAAAGTGGCCGCCGCAAAACGTGGCGTGTTGTCGCCTTTCCGTACTGTGAAGCGAGGGTAATGCATTACGGAAGCAACGGTCATTGTCTCGTCGGTTTCGAATGCGCCGGACTCGCCGGAGTTCTGCTGGTTGTGCGGTGACGGCGGTGACGGCAGCGACGATCGGCTGGGTCGGCAGTGTCGGTCAGCTAGTTTTGGTTTGTGCGAAGAAAGTCGCAGTGGCGCGTCTGGTCACAGACGAAGTGTGAATAATGCCTGGAAGGTACTGCTCTGCGAGATGGTGCGATAATTCTAATAAGACGCCAAATGTTTCTCTAATGCTGTTCCCAACAGATCACAGTGTATGGTCTCGGTTCGGAAGTTCTTTAGTTCGCTACTGCGAAGTCTGGTGAACGTCAGTTCATAGAATATGTTATTATTATTCATTTGAGTATACGAGAAATGGACATCGTACGCCAATTTGCCAAAATATCACAAGAGAACAAAAGAGCGCTATCTCCGTTCAGCTTGTATCAACTATAAAGCTAGCTGAGCGCGCACGAGCTAAGCGAAGACGAGGAAATAAACGTGTCGGAAGCGCACGGCCGGCACATAAGCCTCCTGAAGCAAAGTGTCCTCTTGATTTTGCCTTTACTTGGCACAATACATGGTGTAAGAAGTGTTCCTCTTCAGTGAGCAGAACTGCCGCCATGGTTGAACTGCCGCCACCTGAAGGGTTACGGCTATCGGAGGACACAGCGGAAAATTGGAAGCGCTTCAAACAGCGCGTCGAACTCTACTTCCGAGCAACAGACACGAAGGAGGTGAGGTCGAAGCAGCAGAAGACAGCCATATTTTTCATGTGGCTGGCCAGGAGACCATTGACGTCTATTACACGTTCAATCTGAAAGAATCTCAGAAGGATGACTATGTGCTAGTCGTGCGAAGATTCGGGGAACATTGCCTTCCAAAGTGGGACGAAACCTTCGAGCGCTACATCTTTAGAACGCGCCAGCAGACGAAGGGTGAGAGTTTCTGAACTGTTATTTCGAGACCTGCGACTAAAGGTCAAGTCCTGCAACTTCGGAGTGCTAGCTGAGTCGATGCCTCAAGATCAAATCGTGTATCGGAATACAGAGTAAGAAACTCAGAGAGAAGCTGCTGAGGGAAAAAGACCTAACACTTGGAGAGCACCATCGACTTCTGCAAATCAGCAGAAATTTCTAAGCGTTGAAGCAAAGCCTGGGAAACTCCCGAATCGCTTGTAGACCCAGGGGATCGTAACGACAGAAATTCTCCCGGAAGACGTAAGTGTCAGTACTGCAGCTCAAGGCATGAGCCGAGGAAATGTCCAGCACTTGGAAAATCCTGCAACAAGTATGGAAAGAAAAAACACTTTACGGTAGCCTCCAAAGGCAAGAAGATGAACGTTGGCGATGTTCATAAACGAGAGCTTTGACAAGATATCGAAGGAGACACCTTTGAGATTCTATCAGTCGATGGTCGCAAAGTAAAGCACGAGCGTGACTGGACACTGATGGCGAAGATAGGAGGCCGAGACGTTCACCTAAAGGTTGACACCGGAGCGCAAGAAAATCTTCTACTTCTCAACATCTTTAAGAAACTTGTGGTGTCGACACAGCCAGTACCAAGAGCAACAACATTACGAAGCTATGGAGGAAAAATACTACAGCATGTGGGCAAGGTCTGCCTGTCAGACCTTGCCCACGTACAACGATCAATGATCGTTGCATAGATCAACGATTAAAATGTGGATTTCTTCGTCATGAAGAAAGGCAAGCAAGCACTGTTGGGAGCTTCAGAGCTGCGAGTCTTTTGGCTTGGTTCTACCGCATAGACAGTCTCGAGGAACAAGTCGCTTCCAACAGCAAGTGGTCTCTTAGTTTCCAGATGTTTTTCGGGGCATCGGACGCACTAACAACGAGTATCACATAACTCCCAAGGACGACTGCCGTCCTGTGGTTCAACCAGCACGTCGAGTGCCGCATGCTCTCGGCGAACCTCTGAAAGCCGAACTGGACCGTATGACTACCAGTGGCACTATCGCCAAAGTCCAAGAACCAACACACTGGGTAAGCCCACTGGTGATAGTTGCAAAAAAATATGGGAAAATTTGTGTGTGAATGGATCCAAAGTACGTAAACATGAGCTTGAAACGAGAACATTTTCAACTTCCTCGCAGAGAGGACATTGAAGCTGATTCGGCAGGTGCAAAGTATTTTAAAAGGCTTGATGCTAACAGCGGTTTCCACCAGATTTCGCTTGACGACAGCACGTCGCGGATCTCTATCTTTGCAACGCCATTTGGGCGATACCGGTACCTGAGATTGCCGTTAGGAATTTTATCTGCACCGGAAGTTTTTAGAGAGAAAGGACGCAAAGTTTTGAAGGATTTAGGTGTTTATATAGATGATGTACTCATTTGGGGCAGTACTCGTGAGGAACATGACATTAGACTGAGAAAGGCTTTGCAAGCGGCTAGAAGAGGTGGCCCCACGCGTAACCTCCAGAAGTGCCAGTCTGCTTTAGAAGAAATTTTCTACTTGGGTGACAACATTAGCGCTCAAGGTATCACGCCAGACACCGAACTAGTGAAATGCATTGTAAGCATGCCGCAACCATCAAACAGAAGGAAAGTGCAGCGTTTTTTGAAAGCGGTCATCTACTTCGGGATGTTCGTTCCTAACTCGCCAGATAAAACCATATTGTTGCGTAGCCCCAAAAACAACATTCACTTTTTGAATGGAAGAGACAGCATACAGAGGAATAGAAAATACTGCAAGAAATGCTAATAAAAGCCCCGAAATTGGCCCTTTTTGATGCTGGGAAGGAAACAAGTCTCTACAGGTGCGTCCAAAGGAGCCTTAGGTGCAGCCTTATTTCAAAGGTATATGGTCAAGACTAACGCTCCTGCAGCCTACGCGTCGAGGGTGTTGGCGGATATTGAATGCCGCTACTCTCAAATTGAAAAGGAGGCTCTGGAATCGTATACGGGTGTGAAACGTTTCACGAATTTATCTGCGGACGGCACATTACTGCCGAAACAGACCACAGCCCGTTAATTTCCATAGCCAAAAAGTGCATCGGAGATATGCCACCACGGTTGCAACGCCTCTTTTGAGGTTAATGCGATACGACTTGGAGCTAGAGTTCCTGCCAGAAAAGGCGTTGGTTCTTGCTGATTCGTTGTCTCGACTGCAGACACTGACGATAAAAGAAGATTCCAGCGATGATGTGGACCTTCATGCAGCAACCGTCCTGTCTACGCTCGTCAGTGACAAACCCATGGCCCAACTCCTTACAGCATCAGTAGAAGACAAAGAACTTCAGGAAGTTGTCAACAACCTGACTAATAACACTCCACTTCAAGGCGAGTTTAAACCTTTCAAAGACGAGCTCTCTGTTGTAAATGGTGTCTTGATGAAGGGAGCTAAAGTTATCCCCCTGGCCCTCATACCAGAAATGCTGAAACGCTTGCACAGCGGCCGCCTTGGTATCAACAAGTGCAAAGCACGGGCCAGAAAACTAATATTTTGGCTAGAATGAAGGCAGACATACAGCGATGATCACCCGATGTGGAACCTGCAAACATAATGCCTATCGCCAGCTGAAAGAGCCTCTTCAGTTACGAGATACGCCACTACAACCTTGGAAACGAATTGGTGCAGACCTGTGCATGGATACTGGAAGATCATACCTGGCTCTCTACGATGCTTACTCAAACTTTCCCGAGGTCACCGAACTACGAGACACGACCTCAAAACCTGTAATCGACGTCATGGCAAGTATGTGTTCTCGTCCTGGACTTCCTCTCAAGGTTTGTACAGACGGCGGGCCACAGTTCACAGCTAGAGATTTTACCGAGTTTGCAGCAAAATCGAACTTTAAACATGTGGTGTCTGGTCCACGCTTTCCAAGGTCGAATGGGCTTGTAAAGAAAGGCGTGCAAGTTGTGAAAAGACTATTCAAAAAGTGTGCACATTCCGGTCAAGACTTCTGGTTAGGGTTACTAACCTACAGGGCCACACCACCTAGAATGATGATCAGCTCCAGTAGAGCTATTGATGGAAGAAAAGCGCGTACACTCCTGCCAGATTTTGTGTCTCCAACCAGCTAGGCTTGTGTTAAAACACAAATAAGACATGAAAGGAGGCCGAGCGCTGTCCCAGGTAGAAGAAGGAACGATTGTACGAGTCCGAAATGATAAGAATAAAAGATGGTCGACGAAAGCACAAGTGATCTGTGACAAG
Source organism: Ixodes ricinus (assembly GCA_037355805.1). Lineage (NCBI taxonomy): Eukaryota > Metazoa > Arthropoda > Arachnida > Ixodida > Ixodidae > Ixodes > Ixodes ricinus. The sequence continues at coordinate 29,809 of JAZHYW010016109.1, read as the reverse complement.
GGCCCAAGGCCGTACAAGGCACAGACAGAAGGGTACCACACATGGCGGAACCGCCAACACCTACTGGAAGTCATCGAATGGCACTCGATCCTTACGATGAGGTAGGGTCCAAGGCATACTGACAGTGAAGACGAAGATATACACAGCCCTGGAACACAAGCGCCAACGGTCTCTGACTCCAGTCAAGACATCAAGCCCTAGTACAGTCCAGTTGGCTAATGGAAATCAAGCTTGTCAACAGAGAATTCTACAATTGATCGCACCTCGTCAGTCTGCTCGTGCAGTTCGTTTACAGAAGCGGTTAACGTGTGATGAGAATTTCAATCAAGTTTGAGAGTGATGTGAAATATGTAAATTACCTTACAGTGTATATAGTTGTATATATTTTTATCTAGATATTTATATATTTTATATATGGTATATATTGTAACTAATTTTCTGTTTTTGAACTTTTAAAGAAGAAAAGGTGTATCGGCTATAAAGCTAACTCAGAGCGCACGAGCTAAGCGAAGACGAGAATATTCGCAACTTTCAGCGATGGTGGTATCAGCGGTGTGAGAATCGCGCTCCCTAGACTCCTGGATGATCGGCTTCAGAATAAAGGGGCTTGCCTACACCCTCCTGACATTGAAAAAATAAAGTAAGGCTCTAACATTGCTCGTATAAAGCAAAATTAGAATTACGCACGCGTCGCAGACCCCGCCTCGTACTGCTGTTCTACGACCATCATCCAGATGACAGCCATTTTGATAGGCACCAGCGCGCCCCTATAGATCGTGAAAGTTGCGAATAAACGTGACGGAGGCGCACGGCCGGCACATAAGCGTTCTGAAGCAAAGTGTTCTCTTGATTTTCGCGTACTTGGCACGATCAAGGTCGGCATTTTAGGTTGCTCCTCACTCACCCTCACAGCCACACTCGCCTTAGCCCCTCACTCACCCTCACCCTCACAGCCACACTCACCTAAGCCCCTTACTCACCCTCACCCTCACAGCTACACTCACCTTCAGCCCCTCAGTCACCCCTCATACTCACAGTCACAGTCACTTTCAGCCCTTTACTCACCCTCACTTTACCTCGCTCGCCCTCACGCCCCTCACACTCACCGCCCTCACGCCCCTCACGCATTCATGGCCCTCACACCCCTTTGCACCCACCGCTTTCACGGCCCTCCTTACCCCTCACGCGGTCAAGTGGCCCTCACGCCACTCAACGCCCTCACGCCCCTCACTCACTCATGGCCCTCACGCCCCTCACGCACTCACGCGCCGTCACGGCCCTCCCGCACTCATAGCCCCCGCGCCCCTCACGCACTCACCGCCCTCAGGGCCCTCACACCCGTCACGTCCCTCACGCCCCTCACGCACTCACATGGCCCTCCACGCCACTCAGGCCTGCTTCCAGATGGGGCAATTTCACCCACAAACTTGGCGTTCGCAACACCAGCAACACTGGCCGCCCACGGAGTCTTGGGACAACCTTCTCAGCAAAATTGCTGAAAAAGTTGTCCTCGAGGTAGTTGAAATCACTAAGCGAAGATTGGAGGAATGGTGGGGAAAACTGTGAGGAGGTAGGAAGCAATGGCAATCAAACTTAGTTGTTTTTTTTTTTTTGCTAGATCCAGTTTTGTTAGAATTGTGATCGCAGGATACAAGGGTTAAGCCACCATATATCCATATCCATATCCATATCGCAGTGAGCAATTGCTGCAATTCGCTCATCATCATCATGAAATTTTATTTTTCTTGCGCTATTGAGACACACAATTACGCGCTGTAAAGTGTTTGTATGCATTTAAATTTCGTTGAGAATACGAATGCATCATTCTGGTACAGTTTATTTCAAAAAACGATTAGTTTCAAACCAAGACCAAGTTTTTTGTTGTCATCATTACCGGCACAAGGTATCACGTGAAAATATTGCGTCCTTGATTGGATGCAGCCGCTTCCAAACGTCTTTTGGAATTGCTCCGAGTTGCTCGCTTGTTTCGAGCCGGACCCTATCTCAGCAATTCGTGTCGATCTAGGGAAAGCTAGGGAACAACCCGCCAGCAACACCAAAATTGCTAAGAAAGTTCTTCTGTCTGAAGGGGCACTCACCGCCTTCAAGCAATCATGACTTTCACACCCCTCACGCACTCACCGCCCTCACGGCCCTCACGACCCTCCCACGCCACTCACACACTCACCGCCCTCACGCCCCTCACGCATTCATGGCCCTCACACCCCTTCGCACCCACCGCTTTCACGGCCCTCATACCTCTCACGCGGTCATGGCCCTCACGCGCTCACCACCCTCACGCCCCTCCGCACTCATGGCCCTCACACCCTTCGCACCCACCGCTTTCACGGCCCCTCATACCCCTCACGTGGTCATGGCCCTCATGCCACTCACCGCCCTCACGCCCCTCACGCATTCATGGCCCCCACACCCTTCGCACCCACCGCTTTCACGGCCCTCATACCCCTCACGCGGTCGCGGCCCTCACGCCACTCACCGCCCTCACGCCCCTTACGCACTCATGGCCCTCAAACCCCTCACGGTCCTCGCAGCCTTCACGGCCCTCACTTACGCTCACACTCATGAATTTTCCTGGTTCAGAAACCTCACTCGCCCTCACCTCACCTGTGAAAATGAGGGTGAGTGAGGGGTGAGTGAGGGCCCTCATGAGTGAGGTTTGCCAAGGTATGGGCACGATACATAGCTCATTTTTTGGCGGACGCATTTATAAACAACAAGCGCTTGAAAAACAACGCCGTACCATAACTTTACCTTTTACACGTTTTGGCATTTGGTTGAGCAGGCCTAGAAGCTTAGAAACTCATTTCAGCTTTTTTTTCCTTCCCGATTTTTTTTTTGTTGATCAGACGTTGATGAGGAGAATGGTTCTTTTTTCAACGACAGGAAAAAAAATATATAGCTCCTTTTTGTCATCAGAAAGTGCTGTCCTTGTATGTAACTTTTAATTAAGTTGGGCGTTTTAATATTTACAAACAAATGCACCACCTAAATAAAAAAATGGGTTGCGTGCATGTTTTATACAGCGTAGAACTTGGCCTGCCTCAACGAGCGACGAGTCTCCCAGCTGTAGATGAGAAATTTAGCCAGTGTAGTACAACCGCAATCCTGGTGTATTTAACGTACATCACGCAGTAGTGATACAGGACCGCACGCCGGTACGTTGCTCTATCCAGATCGAAACGGGCGAGGATAAGGATTGAGCCGAGTATCCTTGGGTTCTGCAGCGCGAGCTTTCGCGCTACCAAGGCAAACAAACACGCCTCTTGCCGGCGCTTTGTGTTCGGGTGGAAAGGGTCAGGTGGTGAGCCACTGGCGCGTTTCTGGTCGCCGGTGCCACCGGCAAGGATCTCGCCGGCGATTGGCCACCCGAATTCGCCATTACTTTGCGAACCATCCACACGAAGCGGGGCATTTATCTTTGGAAATAAAAGAACTGCTGCGTCCCATCTTGGCAATGACCTTGATGCCAGCTAAAGTGAATACTTTAGCTGGGATTCTTCAATCCGCATCATCCACAAATGTGATGATGCGGATTAGACACGAGTAAAAACACTTGCAGCTAGATCGAAAGCACGTGCATTTTTTCTATATTGTGAAAAATATGCGGTCTTACGCCAATGCCCGCTGAAGCGGCCTTTCTCTGGTGTCGACGCTCCTTTTACTGCCACCGACCTACCTTTTTTTGTGTGTCTGCACCTACACTCGGCTACGATCAAAGTGAGCACAAATTTACCGCAGCATCCAACCAATTAACTCGCTAAGCCTTTCTGATCTTTAAGATCACTGTACAGCTTGGAGTATTTAAAATTAACGAACAATAATACATAATCATTACCATTGAAATCCTTGTCCAGTCCTGTCCTGGGGAAAGTGCCAGAAGTTCTCGGAAACAACTATAGTCACTAAGCAAAATGAGAATGGCAGGGTGTGCCCTTCAAACGTCTTGCCTCTAGCATGTGCTCACTGCCTTCTACCGTGCTTTGACTTAGCACCCGAGGAGCACAAGACGGCATGAAACATTGTTCAAAGTAGAAGGCTGGCGCTGGAGGTGGGACAAGTGAAGACTCATCCCTGCCGCTCTCGCCTTGTCAGTGACCATAAAGTGAACGTATATATGCTAAGACAACAACAGAATCACGCTCAAGGTGACAGAGAGAAGACGCCTCCAAGAAAGAACGCAACTTGACACCGGTGATCCCGGCAGCCGAGTGAAGCTTCCGGACAGGCCTCCAATGACCAGTCGGGAGACCAACCAGGCTTGAAGAGGTCCCACCTACACCGAGTCCTTGCCGCGAAAAAGGATTTACCAGCCATCTCGAAACTGGCGTGTCATCGTCGAAAGGGCTAATACGTGTAGCATGCAGAACTTTCAAGACTACATTTCCCGCGCGTGCGTATACACACATGCCTTGCACTGACGTCACGCCGGAGGACATTGTAATGGCCGGGCTGGTGAGCGCGTACCTTCTGCAGCACGCGTTCCAGACCGCCAAATGTGTATCTCTCGCGAAGAACAAGTAGGAAGGGCCCAGTGTGACCACCAGCTTTTACGATTTTTTGTTTGTTTTCATATGTTTTATCTAATAATATATTTTTCCTGCAAACACCATTCCGGAATCCCGAGTTCATCTTTCTTAGCGTTACAATGGGACCTTCTTCCGTAGAGCAGTGGCTTCTCCGCAGCTACAGCGTTATTGCGGGGAAGCCATTCATAGTTTCAAGGTTCTTTCTGGGCAGGAGAACAACTGAAGAGATGGTCATTCGACGAATTTAGAATAGCGATTCCCTACCGAAAACTTTGTCACCTTGGTAAAAGTACCTGCTGAATCACAAACAATAGCACCTAGGCGGTAGAGTCCGCGGGCATTTAAATAACGACGACAGTAAATCCCAGTCCTGTCCCAAGCGGTAAACACGCTAAAGGTTGATGATCGCACCACATGCCTTGATCGCACCAAATACTTCGCACAACGGCCTCCGAGATTTTCCGATCGCATGCACAAAACGGCAGTCGCGTTGTACAGGCGTACAGTGCGCAGCAATATAAGTTGGCCCAGCGGCGTTCAGGCCGGAGCGGCACAAAAAACGGGGACCCTCGGATATGTTAAACTGTTAAAAAAAGTGTAATGAATTGTCACATTCCTTATTGTCACAATGTGGTAGTTTAGTTTCATTGCTTAGCATTCCGGAGGTACCACATGTGACGTACTTTTTCTCTTCCGGCTAGCACTAAACTGGGCCAGCTCATATTGCCTCTGACTATCTTGGCGTCGTCGTGCACGCATTGTAGCGTTTGTTGTTGTTCGTGAAACTTTCCAAACAGTGGCAGGGATGTGCTTTTAAAATCACGAACATAAGCAGCACTACACTCACCGCTAGGGGGATATGACATTGGCAGTGGTTTGTATCAAGAGAGTTGTATGAGGCAACCTTAAGACATTTGCTCGAAAAATAAGTGTCACGCGTCCTTCGCTTGGAGACAAAAAAAAACCAATGCATGCTCAAAATTTCCCACCGAAAATAGTTTGTGTGCCCTCCGCTCGGTGCGTCCTTGCAGAGAAAACTTTAGGACTCCTTAAAATATCTACATTGTAAAAGATGCCAGCTCGTCTACGTTTCCGCAGATATACGTAAGAATATTATCACTGCTATACACGTATAACGCTGGAAGAATGACGTGGACGGAAAAACATTTTTACCGATAAAACGCTCCTCCGGCAGTAATTTTGACGGTGAATGACGCTTTTTGTAGAGGCACCATTTGACCGCCCATGGTGTGTTTGCATTTTTGCCTCTTCACGTGCTGGCAGCACTTGACGAAAACAAATGAATTCTCCAAGTTTGTCAAGACAGCCTACCTGCTACTACTCGTTTTTAATGTGGTAAGTTGATTTCTGATTACAAGTCTTGCGTGTAAATGGTGCTCAATCGACTCCTAGCCTCAGTCAACCAGATCTTCCTGAGCCGACAGGCCCGCGTAGTTTGGAGAAGGGGAGTTGAGAAATTCCAGGGATTGCGTTCTGAGTAGACGACATTATACGAAGAACTAGCGTAACTTCCCCATTGCCGCGGATCTACTGCTACCTTCTTGCCGCAGGCTTCCCGTCACCTACCCGCTAGGGTCAAAGCAAGCGAACGAGGGATGCTCGAGGTTTTGTTCAGGGGAGAGGCTGTACAGATATTTTACGTGTAGGCGTTGCCATCTTCTCCCGTGGAACTTCCGCGGTATGGGAGAAAACAACGTTTTGCCCAGAGCCACACCACTGGAAGGTGTTCACATTGTATCGCGAATGTCAATCCTTGTTTTTACTTTTTTATATATTTTTTTTATCTGATGCAGGTTGTAATGTCTTGCTCTTTTTTGTCGCCCACACTGGATGTGTGGACAACGTGGCTGGGGACGAGAATAAACGAAAAAGTTTTATACACCTTTTCCACAAGGGCGCAGCCATCTTAAATGTCGTCACTTCTGGTATGCGGTAAAACATCGTTTTGATCTCTCCACGCCGCTGGAAGGTGTTTACGAACAATACGTGATTGTCACACATTCTTGTTTCACCTCACCTATATTTTCTCGCATATTCCAGGTTAAATGTTTTATTATTTTTCGTCCCGCATACCAGATACGAAACCCACGTGACTGAGAACAACAGGAAACAAAACACGTCTATAAACTAGCTATTGATGTTGAGGTATGCACAGCATCAGCCCCTCTGGGAAGATACTATCAACAAATATTCATCTTAAAATTTAAACAAATGGTTCACGTCAGTGTTCCTTTAAATTTCAAACGGGGATTTTATAATCTAACTCCATTTTTTTTTTTGCGAACAATTAAAGAGATATCTGGTTTCAGTTTCAAATCCTGCGCAAGTGACACACGCCTTTGCGAAGCACTTCAAACGCATTTCTAGAAATTCCAGAACATTTGTTTTTGTTGTTAATATATTTCTAGTGTTTTTAAAGTGGCACAGTGTTCTTGTGCTGTAAAAATGTAACTTCTGTAATAACTCAAATTGAGAAGGGTTTTAATTTTAAACATATATGTCACGTAAAAATATTGGAACTGTTTTCAAAGCGTCGCTCGTACTTGACTCGAAAACGTAATTCCTTAAAAAAACACAAAAAAAAACACGTTGTATATATTGTTACGTAGAAGGCGACTACGCTGGTGCAGTGGAGTGCCTGATTATCGCGCGCCAGGCTCCGCGCACACGGCCCGGCTTCCATGAAATCTTTCTATCTCATTGAGTTACGGTGGGCTAGAAAAGGAGGTGTGACAATCGCTCGCTTCGTCCAGCGGGAGAAAATGGCAAGACTGTTCAGCACGCAGCGTTAGCATCGATATGCTCGCAGCAGCGCCACAACGGCACTCCGCCGCACTGTAAACACACAAACAAAATTGTTTATGCTTGTCATAATTGTGAAGTACCGCATAATTAATTTTTTTCTTTTTAGCCATAACGAAATTGGGCATGGCGCATTGAGCTCGACGCAATGAAAACAGGCAGCTATGGTGGGCGTGACAAGCACCTTGGTGTAGTTCTTCTTTCACCTTCGCTGTGGTGGAGGTGGCGCTGCTATCAGCTTATCGATGTCCTCCGGCCCTCTATAACCCACCACAGCTCCGCGTGCTGAATCACTGAGTCACCTTCGCAAGAGCGATCGTAACACCTTCCCCTTCCAGCCCACCATAATTGAGTGAATACGTCTTTGCAATTTGCTGCCGGTCGCGCATCATCGTAACAATATGTCGAAGTATCGTTTATTATTGACAGTGACATAATTGTTTATCAACGCTAATCTCGAATTGTCTCGTATACCAGTGGATATGGTACGCTCGTTTTTACGCGCTCGACTGAAATTTAAAACAACTTTTCTTTCGAGAAATTATCTTGAAATATTGACGTTTTAAGTCGTATATTATAGCTGACATAGAATAATATTTGGCTGACGCGGTGGCTTCTGTAGAGTTTTTAAATGACTCCGCACTTTTTGTCAGGATTCATTATTTGGTTGTCGTTGCAAGCGAAGTATTTTCCAAACTTGTCAAAGTGTCGCAGTGCTGTTTCCACTCTGTAACAAGAAAATAACAAAAACAGGTCATCATGTGCTCCAGAAACACCCGGTGCGGCGGAGTATTTCGCACTACAAATACTCCGGAGTCGCCTGTCAACAAAATGAATGAAAACAATACCCAGCTGGCACTAATAAAGAGAGCCTATTTGGGTATCGCATTGTTAGTCTTATTTATTTTCGATCTTAACCGGTTTTTATGTTTTTTAATGAAGGTTTTTGTGGAAATTCTTGTACGCGCTTTTCGAACACGTTTAAAATGCAAACAGTACACATGGCAGAGGCATGCCAGACATAACTCCTTTTCTTTCTAACTTATCAACTTCCCGGTAGCACAGAACACCCTTTGTTATAAAAAAAAAATTATAAATAGGCTTAGTAGTATGTTGAGTTACAGGAGAATTATATTATTTTTATGTTACCAAATGTTATAGACTGTAAAAACACGTGCATACCACAAACCATTATAATTTTATATATAAAATTGCAACTTTTTTACTCTAAACCAACTCAGTATTCATAAACGAACACGTCTGTCCATAAGACTTTTGAACACTCTGCATGGGCAGAAACTCTTCTGCTTCCCAGAGGCGATGCTCTTTCGCATGCCCGGTCTCGTAGCCGGCTTCGTCACCGACTTGACGGGCTGTCACAAGCACGGGTTACGTACACCCCTCATCAGGCAGCTCGGCAAAGGACTGGAACACGCGCATATGGTCTTCCAAGCTGCAACAATCCATACCGTTGAGCGCAGAAAGAGTCTCTATAACATCGTGATATATCGCAAATGGTTTATAGAGGTGCTTAATCCGATAACAAGCCTGAATTTGGTCTTGATGGAGTTAGCTGCGGTGGTCAGAGTGTACCTGAACTGAGACGACGGCGTCGATGTGGACAGGTCGAAGACGTGCCGGAGCTCCGCTGGAACATTCTCGCACCACGTCTGCGGACGAGATGACGTTTCAAAAGGTAAATAGGCTAAAACGCTTCGTTTACAAAACGTATGACTATCTCTAAGGGTAGATGTGTTCAGGAACACAAGAAATCATGCAACAAATATAATATCTCAACCAACTAACCTAGGGGGCATTCGTGGTTTAAACAGAAGCACAGGGTCTGCACGAGAACACATTGAAGGGTGCTCCTTGTAGCTCAATGGACCATGCAACGTAGAACGCCGAATCTTCAGCGGAAGTGACCCAGCAGTGAACGCAGGTTGCAAATATTTCGGTCTATTACGTTAAATGAAAATAAAGCCGGGGACTGGAGCAGATGAAAACTGGCGCCGCGCCGCCGTATCTACAGGGTGATTCGGGGGCAGACGCCAGGTCTCTTTAAATCAACCGCAAAATTCGGTTTCTCAGCCCTATCGCGCTACGATTTACGTGCGGCATTGCCCACAGATGGTGCATTTTTTTTTAAAGTTTACAAAGAGCGAATTTATTTGAGGAAAAAGTAAAGAAAGAAAAGAGCGGCTGCTCCTATGGAAACGCAGCGACGCCACCGGTCTTCAAACAACATGGCGCCGTTTCGCACGGGAGACAAGAGATGGCGCAAGTGGTCGCGACGCCAACTGCCGCCAACGAACGAGCATACGACGCCGCTATAGAGCCGGCGCCTTGAGCAGACGATCTTTTCGAAGGTCAAAAGCTGGAGCCTCGTTCACGCAGGCGGCGACAACCGACGGAACAAAAACAGAGCGCGGCAACGACAAGGAACTGCATAAGCAGGCGACATCGGCACCCCGAAAAAAAAAACAGTTAAAATAATCCCGACAAACCTATTTGTTCTAACCGATTAAGTGTCCATGCAATGTGTTTTCTTGAAGTAAGGATGACAAAATGATGCATTGCCAACTCGATATCAGAAAAGCTCACACGCCGCTTTTTGAGTCTGAAAAGATCGTCTGCTCAAGGCGCCGGCTCCTCTCGGCGCTGTATGCGCTCGTTCGTTGGCGGCAGCTGGCGTCGCGTAACCGCTTGCGCCATCTCTTGTCTCCCGTGCGAAACGGCGCCGTGTTGTTCGAAGACCGGCGGCGTCGCTGCTGACTCCATGGGAGCGTAAGCCTTTTCTTTCTTAACTTTTTTCCTCAGGTAACTTCGCTCTTTGCAAATTTTACAAAAAAAAAAAGCACCATCTGTGGGCAACGCTGCACAAAATCGTGGCGCGATAGGATAAGAGACGCACTTTGGCGGTCGATGTAAAGAGCCCAAGGCAGTCTCCTTGAATCACCCTGTATAGCACCTTGCACGAGGACGCTGCAACTTGCTTTTTGGCAAAGGACCCCGCCACAGCGTCCGCGCAGGGCTGCCGTCGTAAGCAGGTTACTTGATGCTGAAGCTGATAGGTGGCGCTAGCCTGTCGGTTCCATATAAGTCAGTAGATTCTACCGACATTTATAGCGATATCTCATGAGCCGTGCCGGTCAAGGCAACGTTACGATGAACTTACCCAGTTGGGAAACTGCCATAGAGACTGCTCTGGAAAAGTGGCACCGATCCGTTCCGTGAGAACCGAGCGAATGGCGAACACAGCGCCGCCTTTTCTACCGCAGCGGACCACTTGAGGAACCGCACGTTACTTCTGGCTGGCTTTCATCGGCCATTTTCGTGCCGAAACAAATACAGTGGAAGAGGCGTACGGTGGCACACCCCTTGTCTCCTTAGCGGACGCACCGCGCCTTACTACCGTGATTAAAATGCATCTAGGCCGGGACGCGCTACCTGAAAGCACCGCTGAGGCATCGCCAGCAAAGCTTAATATTAGTTGAAGCGCCGCAAAACCCTGCAAACTAAAAATTTTAAAAACATCACGCGCCCTTCGTTTTGTACTAGGCTGCCACAAATGGCGTACAAAAAGAGGTCTTTTCCGGTCTGCTGTTTTTACGCATAAAACATGCTCTCAAAGCTCGGAGTGATCACAGTACAGACAAATGATAAAGAGTGGCGCTGTTGTCGTATTTAGCTCGGTCTCGGTGGACGCCAGCGGGCCAGGTTTCGACGGCGAGTTTCCCAACTGAGTGTTTTAGTAACGTTGCGTCAAGGTTATGGCGTGGCCTCCCGTGCACCGGCAAACTCGGAAACCAAGCTACATCTGTTTTCGACGGAGGACGATAACCTAGCTTTTATTGAACTCTTCAAGAAACAGTGCCCGACTTTTTATCTACGTGCGTAGACTTCCGTATCTTGCGTTCACTGCTTCGGTACCTCTCTGCACAGCGTCAGCGTTCTGCGATGCGACGGATCTTACATCCGCTGCAAGGGAACCCTGAGCGTTTTCCCTGGGCGGGCCAGGTGTATGCCCACGACCTCACCAGTCCGTGACGGCTTCGTTTGAGCTCAATGGAATTTACCATGGCGAAAGATATGAAGAATAGCTGGTTCTGCGTCAGGTCCAAGTTCTTCAGGCTGCTGTGCTCAAATTCTTCCTCGAACTTCCGCATGAAGAGTCGGAAACCCTGTGGCGGAACCGCAAAGCTAAGACTTTGCTGAAACGTACCTACAGATACTACTGGGTGATTCAAGGGAGGCCAGGTTCCTTAAATCGACCTGCAAAATTCGGTTTCTTGACCTATCGCGCTACGACTTTGTGCAGCGTTGCCCACAGATGGTGCTGCATTTTTTTGTGAACAATTTGCAAAGGGCCAACTTGTTTGAGGAAAAAGTAAAGAAAAAGACTTAGCTTCTATGGAAACGCAGCGACGCCACCGTAAGCTCCGCAGAGGCATAGCTCGGCTGGAAAGAGACATCGAGATTTATGCGAACCAGCTAGATCGGCAGCAGTGGGGACAGGTGTGTGACGGTCTCAACGGCAACCTCCATCGCAAGGACACTTGGTCGCTGCTCAGACGCTTGATGGATCCCACGACCACTAAAACGGCGCAGCGGACCGACCTCTCCAAGGTCCATCACTCACACGGGGCAGTACGGCGGACCTCATGGAGGAACTCCGCCAGCACCTACCTTCCTGTTTCCACAGAGAACGAGGCTTTCCTCTCGTCACAGGTCACCAAACCCCGAGCTCGACGATGTCATAATCGAGGCCGAGGTTCGGAGCGCGATGGAACAACTGCGCGCGAAATCGGCGCCGGGCTCCGACAGGATTGCGAACAAGATGCTCCCGGAACTTGGACGACCGTTCGGTGAGCGGCACTAACGCGGCCCTCTTCAACGAGGTGAGGCGAACGGGATCGGTGCCTCCTGCGTGAAGCACGCCGTCGTCGCTTTCATTCCGAAGCCCGGAAAAGAGCTTTCGGTCTCCAGTCTCAGGCCGATTTCTCTAACGTCTTGCCTGGGCAAGTTGCTCGACCACGTCATGCTCAACGGACTTCAAGCTACGCGGGAAGACCCCGAAGGAAAAATCCATCAATGTAACGCTGTCTGGCAGTCAATGTTTTCTAGTGGACACCTGTCTGTGCCTAATTGTACGTCAAGCACGTCTGATTGGCCAACAAGTTACTCTGACCGACAGTCAAACTCCAATCAGACTCCGCTTGTCGGCTTTCTGATGGTTTCCTGGTGGCAGTCGGCCGCCGCGAAATGCCGTCAAGATTTCTTGGTGGCGATTCTGACTATACATCGATTGTCTCTGACTTTACGTCAAAAAGCACGACGTGCAGGCGTTTTGACCGTACGGTCAAGGGCGTAAAGTTCCGTTCCGGATACCACTGGCCCGTCAAATCTATGAATACGAAACGTAATCTATGCGAGAAAACGATTTCGGAACGTGAGCTTATAAAACCGCTGATGTTAGAGATATGCCAGGCAAAGAACAAAACCCGAAGCAACCCTGATCAGAAGCCCGCCGAGACGCCGAACATTGCCGAGCACGCCGCTAACGCGCCACTTTCTGCTTTCGCCGCTTTCGCTTCGCCCATAGAAGCTTCCGCCGAGCCTCCATGAACGATCGCTCGCAACTCGTTTTGTTTGCGCCGCGCTTGCGCCACGCTGTCGAGTCCAGCCCCGGGCTCTACAATGTCTTATGTTTTTTAGTAGAATTTCTCCTCGACATGGGCCCAGACTGTCGTGAGTTCCGACTATAGCCTCGTTTGCATGAAAGCAACTTCAGCGCATCGAGCAGCATCGACTCCACTCCGTTCTTCGAACGAAGCCGACGCCACGACGCGGCAACGTTTGCGTGAATTCGGACTAGAAGGTGGCGCCACGCCGTGTCAGGCTCGACGTTATGCAGTTCGGCACCAGCCGCACCACGTTTTCCGGTTCGTCGCACGTGCGAGGCTAGAGCACTATATAGCTTGGTGCTCTAGATGGAGGCGCTTCGACGCGTTGAGTGAACGTAAAGATCGTGCCCGCTGTCTTCGGTGCTGTGGAAGAAGTTACGAGACAGAAGAAACATCTGAGTGATGGACCGAATCTGCCGAACTTCAGATTCGGCAAAGTTCGGCAAATGCCGAACTTTTGAAGGAAAGTTCGGCAAAGATTCGGCAAAAATTCGGCAAATGTCTGCGCACGCGCGAGAACGCTACGGGGCCGTGGATTGCAAATGGACGCCGTGCAGTCGTGCGGTTATATCGTGCAGTGCACGGTGGTGCAGCGTAGTTACAACCAACTCAAGCTCGTTGAGTACAACCAGTGGTTACGGCGAGGTGTGGAGTGAGTAGGCAACACGGTAATTGTGTTTGTGAGCGAGTGTGGTTCTCTTCAATATTTTCTGCCTCAAGAATAGAAGATCGACCAGTAATTTACGCAGTCCACTGCGCAAGTAAAAAATGATGCGGTACATTCTGGATGACGTGATTTTAATATGACATTTCCACTTGATATATTTGCTAGTATCCGGCGGCGCGCTCAGCTACATACCGCGACTACGCGTATAAGAACTATCGTGCGAAGTCCAACCGCCGACCGAGGCCCGCTCGCACGGATCAAGTTTCGTTCACGGAGACGGCTGTTACCGCGGGCGCCTCCTCAGACTTTCTCAACCTACGACGCAGCGTGCATCGCGCTGCGCCGTTCTGTTACGGTTTAAAGAAACGCATTACCCTGAGTATGTGAAACCACTGATGCAACGAGGTAGTTGAAACATTCGCCGACAATTACATTAAAGTTTTCGGCTCAGAAGTTGTGTGTGCCGCTGCGCTGCGCACTCTGCGCGAGTGTGTGGGCCGCCCTTAATTTGCGAGTCCAATGGCCATATTTTGTCCTTCCTGTGTTCGTCCGCGTCTTAAACGTCGAACTGTTGTGTGTTGTGTCTATTCATTAACTCACGGAAAGTTGGTTGGCAGGCGCCTCAGCGTACGGGTTTGTAACCTTTCTGCCAGCCGCGCACGCTTCCCGTGTTTTACTATTTTGTGCAAATAAAGATTGATTGGTTGATTGATTGTTTTTTCAACCAGCGTTATTTCGCGATTTTCCTGTATCTTCATAAAACTAAACACAGAACTATAATGCTCGACGTTGCGCATCCGACGTTTCTAACTCTCCCTATCTTCCTAAACGTTCGTGTTTGTCCTAACACCAGAAACTGGCATTTTAAAGGTTAAAAACGAGACGTTGCTAATATGGGACGCACACTTTCATGCAAAGCTGACGTCAAGTGACTCAAATAGAAAAACATGCATATTTACAATAATAATATTAACTTTTCTGGTGAAGGCTCAGCAACCGTTGCATTCGTTCTCGCGCACAGAACGGTAAGTCTCAGAGAAAGCAAGAACGCAGCGTTATTGCCCTCATTTTAACACTGTACACACACATGCAGGCTTGCGCTAATAATGCCTCGAAACCGAAACTCTCGTAGCGTGATTCGTGACTGCCACCCAACCTCGTTGTCACGCCACTTCTGCTAGAAGTCACTCTAAAATTGCCAGTAAACGCACAAAAACGACACCGATACAATTATCTTGTAGAATATCACCTTACTTAGTAATAACTGTGTCAATATGCATTACATGTTGCATTTAAGTTAAGAAAAAAAAACATAAAACCTTTTTTCGCCAGAAAAAACTAAATTTCAACGTAAGTCTGGTAACAATGTATTTTTGCCGAATCTTTGCCGAATCTCTTGAAAAATTCGGCAAAAGTTCGGCTTTGCCGAATCCCAAGATTCGGCGCCGAACTTTCGATTCGGCAAAAGTTCGGCCCATCACTAGAAACATCGGAAACTAGGGGTGTCGCGAACTTTTGTCGAACCAGATTTTTGGGTCGAACTTTCGGGTTTCGACTGGGTCGAACCGGTTCGACGAACCTTCGAACTTTTCACCAGATTCGACCGGTTCGACTTTGTGGACAGTGTGGCCAGACCTTGATACAAGCGTGTCTAAGTTTGGAGAACTTTTTTTATGAAAATGGTTATTTTATTTTATAAACAGTTGCAATTAAAAGAAACCAATTCTAATCACTGAAGAAGTTAATAACTTGTTTGTTTTTGTACTGTATTAACTGAAATAGCCAATCAACGCTGCCCTTAATTCGTTCCTTGGCCATCGCCATCAATCCGAAGCCAACTGGCCAGCCTGTACGCGACTGTCGCGCATGCGCACACAGGTCGAACCTCAACACAAGGTTCGTCGAATTTTCCACCGAAGTTCGAAAAAAGTCGAACCTGGTCGAACTACGAACCTCGGCCGGTTCGCGACACCCCTAATCAAAACCCAAGCGTTTAGTGCTCCAGGCCCGGCCGCCGGAGTTGCCTCTGGACCAGAAGGCGACGATCTCTGTCGCCACGCTTTGAGGACGATCTCCGCGCTTCGCCGCGCCAGGCCTGCCGATCGCGACCGGACCCCAAGTCCGAAAGGCTGCCGACCCATTGCAGTTTGGCTCGGCATCTGGATGCGCTGGTGTGCTTGGTGACAATACTTGGACAACTCGGATACCGCTTGCCCGCCGGAACTTCCCGATGCACTCAACACTGGATACTGTGCTTGTGCGTGCTGTGTGTGTGTTCCGTGCACCGTGTTTGGTGACGACACGCGCCTTGCATTGTCTGTTGCAGTGGGCGGCAGCGCTTCGAGAGTTTAGGTTCTTTGCTCCCGTCGGTCTGCCGGCCGGCGATCGCCCGGCGGCGACGTTCGCGCTGCGGGCGCACGGATACTGACGCGCCTATCGTTGCCCTGGATGGATACCCACTGACCTCGGCTTTGAATCTTTATATAGTGCGAAGCTGCCGACCCATTGCAGTTTGGCTCGGCATCTGGATGCGCTGGTGTGCTTGGTGACAATACTTGGACAACTCGGATACCGCTTGCCCGCCGGAACTTCCCGATGCACTCAACACTGGATACTGTGCTTGTGCGTGCTGTGTGTGTGTTCCGTGCACCGTGTTTGGTGACGACGCCTGGACGACCGTGTGCGCCGCCGGAATTACCGCTGCGCTCACCACTGGACTCTACAAAAGTATTTCGTGCTATGCCCTTAGCCGTTACAACCGAGAGATCGTCGCAATTTCAGACCCAGTCCGCCTGGGTCTGAAATCGCGACGATCTCCGGTTGTAACGGCTAAAGACATAGCGCAAATTCTTTTGTAGAGTCCAGTGGTGGCGCAGCGGAATTCCGGCGGTGCACCGCCTGGAGTCTAAAATTGGGGCTGGAAATGCGCGGTTTCAGGGTGGATACGAACTGGTGCCCCAATTTTGGGTCTAGGCGGAACCGGCATTTTTCATTCCGGCCTGTATCTGACATTTTCGTACGGGTCCTTTTACCTGAAAAACGCAAATTTGGAAGGTACATTCCATCAAAGACCACCACATACGTAATTTGGGACATTCCATCAGTGGCAGTCAGACGTCATCTGATGGACCATCAGGGCACGTTCCACCAGGGCTGCTGACTGGCAGTCAGACGTCATCTGATGGACCATCAGGGCACGTTCCACCAGGGCTGCTGACTGGCAGTCAGTGTCCCAAATTACGTATCTTGATGGAATTTTCAATAGGGCCGCGACCTTCTACCGCACAGGTCGTTCTGTTTTTCGAGCGCACCTCTCTACCCAGGACGTGTTCCTGCAACTCTCACAGGACATCATCGAGAAGAAGAGGGAATAAAAGCCTTGCTGGCCCTCGACCTCCAGAAAGCGTTTGACAACGTGAAGCACGAAGCCATTCTCAACCAGATTTATCGCCTGCACCTCGGGCTCCGCACCTTTGCGTACGTGAAGTCCTTTCTCACGGGACACACTGCAGAGATTCGCCTGGGAGACGACGTCTCGCCAACCTTTCGAGCTTGCGTCGGTCGAGGTACGCCCCAAGGGGCAATAGTCTCGCCCCTCTTGTTCAACTTCGCATAGACGGACCTGCCAGAAAAGCTGAGGGTTATCCCCGGCCTACATCATTCGCTCTACGCAGATGACGTTACTCCTTGGAGTGAGGGCCACGTGTTACAAGTGCAAAGCGCGCTCCAGACGGCCGCTGATGTGGTAGTGGACTATGCCAGATCCGTCGGCCTCGAGTTCTCCCACGTCAAGTCGGAACTTCTTGTGAAGAGGGGCTACCACGAGTGCATTTTCCAGAACGAAGTTGAAGTTCTTGTCAACGGCAATTGCATCTCTGAAAGCGACTCGGTCAGAGTTCTCGGCATGCACCTCAGAAAAGATCTGTCAAACGCTGACGCCATTCTTCGAATTGGCAAGACGGCCAAGAGCAGTGGGCGTCTTATTAGACGTATCGCCAACAAGCGAGGCGGGGTCAAGGAGGGCGACGTTTGCAGCATAGTGAACGCGTTTGTCGTCAGCCGCATCCTCTACACGGTAACCTACATGCGACTCACGACAACCGACAAGAAGAAGTGATTCCATCATAAGACAAGTGTACAAGTTGGCCCTCGGACTTCTAATGGCCACGTCTACGGACCGCCTCATGCAACTTGGAATACACAACACGTTGTCCTATCTCGTCGAGGCGCACCGGAGCTGTCAAATCGTGCGTCTCTCCAAGACGCCCAGCGGGCGCGCCGTCCTCGACAGGCAGGGGATCGAGCCGAAACCTTTGCAAGAGGCCCCGGTCGACGTTCCGTAGACGATTAGGAAAAGGTTGGAAGTCCGCTGGGTACCGCGGAATATGCACCCTCAACGTCACGAGGAGCGGAGAAAGGCGAGAGCTGAATCCCTCAACAAGCAGCATCGTAACAACTCTGGCGTCCTTCACGTGGACGCTGCACCGTATCCGGGCGGCGCATCTCGTAACGCCTGTTTCGCGATCGCCGTGGTAAACTGCGATGGATCCACGGTCTCCCAGGCCTCCGTGACTACCAAAGCCACTGCAGTGGCGGAAGAGGCGGCCATTGCACTGGCCCTGGTCCACGCGGGCCCCCTCTCAACGACGATCACCGGCGACTCCAAGACGGCAGTCCGCAACTTTGCCAGAGGCAGGGTGTGCGCGGTAACAGAACGCATCCTTCGATCCTTCAAGCCCGGCTCCGACCGCACCAGACACCGTCTGGTGTAGGTCCTCGCTCACTCGACTCACGAGGGGAACAAAACGGCACACGCAACGGCAACTCGAGCAACTTCCGTCCGAATGCCGGCCAGCACGCTGCCAAGTTCCCTTAGCGGCGTCGACGAGGCGGCGTCCCACCACGTTTCGATGTCCAAGGACTGCCTGACGGTGTTTCAAGAGATCTTGCAACACTACCGCTTAGAGCGCAGAGTGTATCCACCACCCGACAAAAGTCTCACCAAGTTCCAGGCCCTGAGGTGGAGACAGCTGCAGACAAATACCCTCCCTGCCCGGCCTTTCTGCGGCATATCTATCCCACCGTCTTCGACGGGAGGTGCGCCCGCTGCCCGCCACCAGACACCGCCGACAGGGGGACTGGCCCGACCAAGGCCACCCTCGCACACTTGTTTTGGGAATGTCCCTTCAACCCTCCCTCGCCTACTCTACGGGACTTCGTCGCCCACCTTCGAGAAGGAGAAGAGGACCCGCTGGATCCCCCTTGGACCGTGCTTCTCCGAAGCTCAGACCCACACATCCAAGCCGAAGTGGTCTCCCGAGCGGATAAGATAGCGACGGAAATAACGAAGACCCTACAAGAAGCGAACGAGCGTCCGACGTCCGACTTGGCGTGAACATCGGCGCATGTGCATCCCTTCCAGAACTGAGAAAAGCCGCCTCGCATGCATTCCTTCTTTTTTTTCAGGAACACAATTTTTTTTTGCATTGTTTTGGGGGGGGGGAGCCGCGGTGGGTGAACGTCTATCCTGCGGCTTCTTGATGTGGTGTTCCAATGAAGTTGTTTCTCTCTCTCTCTCTCAAACAACACGGCACCGTTTCGCACGGGAGACAAGAGATGGCGCAACGAACGCCGCCAACGCAGAGGCTCTGCGCCAACGAACGAGCATACGGCGCCGAGAGCCAGCGTCTTTAGCAGACGATCTTTTCGACACAAAAGCGGCGCGCGTTCCGCAGGCGGCGACAGTCGCAGAAACAAAACAGGCGCGGTAACAAGGAACTGCAGCTCCTTGTCTGCTAAAGACGCCGGCTCTCGGCGTCGTATGCTCGTTCGTTGGCGGCAGTTGGCGTCGCGACCGCTTGCGCCATCTCTTGTCTCCCGTGCGAAACGGCGCCGTGTTGTTTGAAGACCGGTGGCGTCGCTGCGTTTCCATAGGAGCTAAGCCTTTTCTTTCTTTACTTTTTCCTCAGGTAAGTTCGCTCTTTGCAAATTTTACAAAAAAAATGCACCATCTGTGGGCAACGCTGCACAAAATCGTAGCGCGATAGGTTAAGAAACCGAATTTTGCGGTCGATTTAAAAGAGCCTGGCACTCCCCTTGAATCGCCCGGTAAAATAGTAAAACTTTGCCAGTGACAGTCTGACAAGTGCAGTCCATCGCGAATCCACAGTTTCGAGATATTTTTTGAGAAAACCAAACCTAACTTTGTTACGTTCAGAAAAATGAAGATCTGCGATCATTACAAGCCGGCGTGCCGAGCCACACCCCTGCACAGAACGCCCGATTGGCCTACTATCAGGGATATTTAGCGAGTGCGTCTGCGCCGAATAGCGATAGACTAAACAAGCGTAAACAAAAATGCAGTTTAGCTTAAAAAATTGCGGTTCGCACCGCAGACGGTCAACATGATGTTTTGCAGTTTTCGCTATCGCAACGCGTGAAGTTCGTGGTTGTGAGCCAAACCGCTTCACGGATCTCGTTTATGGGCTCGTCGTGGAAGTGAACGCGCAGGGATTCTTTTGTCGATCGAGCTGCTGTACGTACACCTGTGATATTTAGAGAAAGAGAGTGGTAAGAATACGATGATGGTTGAACAGAACTGACCAATTTCTCTCAGGTATCCGAGCGCTTAACAATATGCAGTAGATGAAGTACATATCTAAGTGTCTTTTTTATGTGTCGGACTTTCACGGTTAGGAAGATAGAAGTATAGCCAATTGCTGTTCTTGTTTACTTTACCGTGGGTGTCCCGGCTGGCAGGTGCTACACACCTTGTAGGAGAGACTATCGGCCGCCATGCTGGTAGACCATTTCTTTGCGATAGTTGTTGATGTCTGTCTGAAAATTGAACGAGAAATTTCAAACGGTGAACTCGGTACCAAGAATAAGGAAAACAAAACTCTGTTCTTTAGATCAGTTTTGTTTTTCTATCTTGTAAAGGCGTTACTACAGCCGAGTGTATTTTTATTTCATACCATTAATTCGTCTGATGGTTATCACGAGCTATGGTTATGCACCAGACCCATGACCATAGCAATACCTTGACCGTCGCCAAACTATATCTCTGCTATATTGCTCAGGGGTGGAACGGCTGCGCCATTTGCGCCATCTTGCGCCAGACGCATTTGTCTGCGCCATCCTGCGCCATGTTGCAGAAACTGCGCCACAGGCAATACCTTGCGCCATTATGCGCCAAATCGCAAAACGTGCGCCAAAAAAATTGTATTTTGTCTTGGCTTCGGTTTCTATCGACTCGATTGGCAACAATGAGCGCGTTTAGCTTAGTCGGCCTTGCAATCCTTTGTTCTCTTTATTCTCCCTGTGTATCCTGAGTCGGAAATGCGCGAAAAAACTAAAAAAACTTGGGGGTCGAATTCCAAGCGCTACACCACCTGCGGGACTGGATTGTTATTCTTCAATCATAAGCGGTTGAGCAAATCGGCCGAGGTGAGGTCGAGTCGTTAAGTGTCAGATTGCCTGAGGTTCTGCGGCGCGGGATCCGGACGTCATCCAGTTGAAAACAAATGAGCGAAATAATTCGTTTTAGTACTTCATCGTTAGAAGTTGGAACCGCATTCCCGCAAGATAAATCGGGATTTTATAGAACTGAAACGCGGTCCGATCCGAAACCTTGCCGGCCCGCAGCTCTCACGCGAGCAGTAGATCTGCTATGCGTACTTTAACCTTGCTCCTGCTTATCGCTTAGAATGCGATAACTGCGTTAATCGTCGTCTGCTGCTTCGACATTGAGTTGCACAATAGGATAAACTCGAATTTTGTTGCCCTGTTCCTTCGCGCAACTGCACGTCCGTTGCTTACGCATGTCACATGGTTCGCACGTATAGTTACTATGTGGTGCACGCGTGGGTTGCGCGATAAGCAGTGCTGGTTTGCATTTTGAGGAGCTGAAAGCCACTTAGAAAATATCAAGGACACTATCTTCAGAAACATATGGTACTTGCTTTTTCGTTCTCATTAAGGCTCATAAGGTTTCAAGTTTTCTCATGTGTTACACTGTTATCCCATCTACCTCGTCCCTAACCACTCATGTTCATGTGTGCTGCTAAGCACAGTTAAAGTTGTTCCCGTGCTTGTCTAAGACACAAGCTGAAGTGCAATGCAGTGGCGTTACAAGAAGGGGGGGGGCGGACCGGTCCGGGTGCAGCGCTCAGGGTGGTGTCGCGGTGGGCCACGAGAGCGGGGGAGGGGGAGGGGGGGGGGGGGTGTCGGGGCGGACTACTACCCTGGGTGCCGCTGACCCTCGTGATGCCACTGGTGCAATGAAAACTGATCTAGGCTGCTCCTAGCCTGCTCCAGAATATAGTTTAGGCTGCTCCCAACCTGCTCCAAAACAGCTGTTTTAGCTGCTCCCGTGGCTGCTCCCAAGTACATTTCATGATTGCTGTTGTCATGTCAGTACATATAACCGCCTACACATACCCTACACCTAAGTCATTCAATCCTCATCCTCTATACGCCTATCTTCGTGTTCATCACCACTACTATCCCTGTCAATTGTAATCCCATTATCATGTCATGTTCTGTACCAGACTCTGTTTATTCAGAGCATAGTCTAGAACATTAGACTCAGGATGCTGCGTCTGGTCAGTCTGGCGAGTGGAATGTTCGAGCGCGCGCGTCACTGCATCCTCGGCCGGTAGCCACGAGAGCACGGGAGCCAGGGAGCGCTGGCTGTTATTCAACAAACATAACACGCCCCCTTAGCAAAAAAAATTAACTTAACACACAAAATAGAAATTCCAGATCACTTGCAGATCTGACATTGTAAGAATCTTTGCGGTTTCTGCCACTTTTTCTACCTGCTCGTTGACGCGGTAGCGCTGGTACGAGTCCGCTGCCTGTGGAGGGGGTGGCGGTGACTGTGGACTGGCTGCAAAGTGGAGAAGGAGCTTTGCCGGCATAGTAATCCTCCGGCTGTAACAGTCGCTGTTGGCGGATGACTGCGCGCGGGTCGGATCTGAATACCTGTTGCGCCTACTACACGGTACGCCTTCCGGTGTCATCGCAACGTCTCGAGCGGCGCTGGGGGTCCCCGCAAATTCATGTAGCCGTGTGTCCACTTGCCGCAGTGCTGAAGAAACCACACTTTCTGGCCAAAAGCGCTCTGAAGTGCGACCAGGGGCTTGGTTCTCTTTATCCCCGTGCCGATGCCGCCGTTCACAGACGAAACTGTAGGCGAGAGTTCGGGCCTCCGGTGACGGTGTAGTGGGGGTTGCAGTTGAGTTGGATTCTGTCGGTGTGCTGTTGCTGCAATGTAGTTTCGTTTTTGGACTTGCTCGGGTTAGCCGCATCGCGTTGGCATCAGTCTGTGCCGTGTGTGTTTTTCTTCCTTTTTTGTTTTTGGACTCGTTCGATCTGGGATCACCATGTAACGCGCTACTACGAAGCACCGTCTTTTACGGTGGTTGTTATGGATATAAAAGTACAGTTTTTCTATGACATCCAGTCGTTCGCTATCTGAGGAGTGGCCGCTCTGAGGCGCGCCATGGAATCAGAATAGTAAAAGACGGTGAACGCCAAGTGAGCGCGCGGGAACGTTAGGCCTCGCCGCCTCGGTTCAGCTCGAACTCGAACGCGGGACGCCGTCACGCAAGCTTGGACGAGATGGAGCCTTCGGACCGGGACTCAGCGGCTGGTCACGTGAGTGAGAACGCCATAAAGGATCAGCCGTCACAAGGCTCGAGACCGCGAAGAAAGAAAACGTTGTCGCAGAAGGCCTTGCTTAACTACGAAGCGAACCGGGACGAGCAACGTCAAAAGCTCGATTGCGTCTGGGAGCGCATCGCAAACGATCTTCGGGAAGTTGAACAGGCTACAAACGCCGAAACGCAGCAAGCGGCGACGGGCCGTATCCGAAAAGAGTACGGTCGTTACCAAGCGCTGTCGGAACGCTACGTGGCCTACTTGTCGGGGATCAACGCGGAACAAAGCCAGCTAGAGCTAGCCCTTCAGAAGACAACGGATCGCGACAGAGATCGCGCGGTTCAAAACGCCTTGATGGACACCGGAAAGACGCCCGACCGCGCCACGAAGTCTCGGGACTCGGAACACGCTAACTCGGAGCACTCGTCGAGGTCTCCCGGGCCACGACTTCACGGCTCGAGACATTCTGGAGGATCGACGCGTTCGGAACACTCGATTGCGACCACGACAAGCACGGCTGCAACGAGGGCACGCGCCGAGGCTGCAGCGGCGCGCACTCGCGCTTCTTTCACCAGAAAGGAAGTGGCCATGAAACTCGAAAGAGCAAGGCTCGAAGAAAAGGAGAAGAGTGCGGCTGCGGCTAACGAGCGCAGGAAAGCAGAACTAGACGCCGAGTTACAGATCCTACAGCTGGAAAGGGAAGCGGCTGCTATGGAAGTTCAAGCAGAAATCCTGCAAGCGGCTGCAGAACAGCACGGCGGGGAGCATCACTTTGACCGAACCATCTCAGAAGTATCAGAAGTTCGTGCTCAGCGCACTGTTGACTACGTGCACAACCAGGCTGCCGTCCACAGTGGCTCAAATGAACGGCCTGCAGAGCAAGTTGTTGCTCCAGAATTGAGTGGTGTGCTGAAATACCTGGTCCGTCGAGATTTGGTCAGCACAGGACTCGTCAAGTTTGATGACCACCCCGAGAATTACAGAGTATGGAAAGCCACATTCAAAAGTATGGTGCAAACTCTGGAAGTTACGGCAAATGAAGAGTTAGATCTTCTCGTGAACTGGCTGGGCCGTGAGTCTTCGGTCTATGCAAAGAGGCTGCGTTCAGTACATGTCGACAACCCCGCGGCGGGGTTAGAGATAGTCTGGGAAAGACTGGAGGACTGCTACGGCCGACCCGAAGTAATAGAAGATGCGCTCTTCAAGAGGATCGGGAGCTTTCCTAAGTTCTCCGACAAAGACACTCACAAACTACGGGAACTGGGAGATCTGCTTCTGGAACTGGAAGCCGCAAAAGCTGATCCCCACTTGACAGGACTCAGCTATTTGGACACGGCAAGAGGGGTGAACCCCATCGCGGAGAAGTTGCCTCACCGTCTCCAAGAGATGTGGATCTCAAAAGGCTCAAGGTACAAGGAAGAGCATCACGTCGCCTTTCCCCCTTTCTCGTTCTTCTCAAAGTTTGTCCGAGACCAGGCCAGGATGCGGAACGACCCGAGCTTTGCTTTCGGCACAACGGGAAACACCTTTCTGAGGTTCCCAAAGAATGAGAAGGTCACGGCAAGGGAAGGCTTCAGGAACACGCCCGTTTCAGTCCATGCGACCGACGTTACTCCAGAAGCCGTCGACCATTCGCCATCCACAGCCGAGAGGACGGAGGACCCTAACAGACAGTGCCCGCTTCACAAGAAACCTCACCCTCTACGAAAGTGCCGTGGGTTCAGAGAGAAACCACTGCAAGAACGCAAATCTCTGCTGAAACAATTTGGGATCTGCTTCAGGTGTTGCTCCTCTACAAACCACCTCGCAAGGGACTGTAAAGTTGTGATCAAGTGTGCTGACTGTGACAGCACTGGACATACCACAGCGCTTCACCCGGACAGTTCCAAACCTTTGTCTTCGGGCCTCAGACAGGATCCCGAAGACGACAGCATTCACCACGGACTATCACCTGACGTAACTTCCAAGTGCACCGAGGTGTGTGGGGAAGGTTACAGTGGAAGGTCTTGTTCCAAGATTTGTTTGGTGAGTGTGTGTCACTCAAGCACACCTCAAAAGGCTGTGAGAATGTATGCCATCTTGGACGACCAAAGCAATAGGTCACTGGCAAGGACAGAATTCTTCAATCTCTTTGATGTCCAGGGAGAGAGTTCGCCATATACCCTCAAGACATGCGCTGGAACAGCAGAAACGACAGGAAGGAGAGCCTCTGGGTTTCTGGTCGCAAATATTGATGGCAGCGTGAAGCTACCTCTCCCAACCCTGATTGAATGCAATCAGATGATCAACAACAGGAATGAGATTCCGACACCAGACGCTGCACGTCATCACCCACATCTGAAGGCTATAGAGAGCCTCATACCTCCATTGGATGCAGAAGCTCAGATTCTGCTTCTACTGGGAAGAGACATCCTGAGAGTTCACAAGGTGCGTCAGCAGTGCAATGGGCCTCCGGATGCGCCCTTCGCTCAACGACTAGACCTAGGGTGGGTGATCATAGGAGACGTCTGCCTAGGTCGCACACGCAAGCCGGACTGTGTGACCAACTTCAAGACAAATGTGCTCGAAAATGGACGACCCTCCCTTTTGAACCATGCCGCAACCATTTTCTCATCAAGGAGAAATTCACTGGTCCCGTCAATCCAACCCAGCACGTACCACCTACCCAAGGTGCACCCATCAAAGACTACTCTGTCGAAGAAACGACAGACACGTTGTTCCAGACAACGAAGGACGACGACCAACCAGCTCCTTCGGTGGAAGACCGAAAATTCCTAAACATCATGGACAATGAAGTCTTCAAGGACGAGTCATGCAGTTGGGTAGCCCCTCTTCCTTTCCGCATACCAAGACCTCGGCTTCCTAATAATAAGGAGCTCGCACAGTCTCGTCTTGCATCACTGCGACGCACACTGCAGAAGAGACCAGAGATGAAGGAGCATTTCGCGACATTCATGGACAAGATGTTCAGGAATGGCCACGCAGAAGAAGCCCCACCGCTAAGAGAAGAAGAGGAATGCTGGTATCTTCCAATCTTTGGTGTGTATCATCCACGCAAACCAGGCGAAACCAGGGTCGTGTTCGACTCAAGTGCTCAGTTCAAGGGAACTTCTCTGAACAATGTTCTTCTCACAGGACCAGACTTGACCAACAGCCTGCTGGGCGTCCTGATTCGTTTCAGGAAAGACCTCTTCGCTGTCACAGTGGACATTCAGCAGATGTTCTACTGCTTCCTGGTACGAGAAGACCACCGAAACTACCTGAGGTTCTTGTGGTTCCGCAACAATGACATCCACGACAAAGTGGTGGAATATCGGATGAGAGTGCATGTCTTTGGTAACAGTCCATCACCAGCAGTGGCTACATACGGACTCCGGAAGACAGCACAGGAAGGAGAGAAAGAGTTCGGCAAAGACGCCAGGCAGTTCGTCGAAAAGGACTTCTACGTAGACGATGGGTTGAAGTCTCTCCCTACGGCGGATGGTGTCATCGACCTGCTGAGACGCACGCAACAAATGTTGGCAGTTTGTAACCTAAGGCTTCACAAGATAGTATCAAACAGCAGCAGAGTGATGGAAGCTTTCCCCAAGGACGACCACGCAAAAGATCTAATGGAACTTGACCTGAGTCACGGCACCCCACCGATCCAACGCAGTCTTGGAATTTGCTGGGACGTAAAGAAGGATGTCTTCACCTTCAGGGTTCCAGTTGAGGACACACCATTCACCCGGCGTGGTGTCCTGTCAATGGTGAACAGCGTGTACGACCCATTTGGATTCGTGGCTCCAGTTACCATACAAGGAAAGTCTCTCCTACGAGAACTCGTCACAGAAACGTGCGAGTGGGATTCCCCACTTCCTGAAAACAAGAGGAAAGAGTGGGAGAACTGGAAGGATTCCCTTCAGGCTTTCGAGCAGCTAGAGGTGCCTCGCACTTATGCGGCCGTTTCACTTAGCACGGCTCAGCAGAAGGAAGTGCACATCTTCTCAGACGCCTCGACCAAGGCTGTAGCAGCTGTGGCGTATCTGAGAACCACAGACTCGGATGGTGCGTGTCATGTCGGCTTTATAATGGGCAAAGCTAAGCTAGCACCACGTCCACAACACACCATTCCAAGGCTTGAACTGTGCGGTGCGGTACTGGCTGTGGAGCTGGCAGAGCTCATTCAGAAAGAAATAGACACACAACTAGATGTGGTGCATTTCTACACTGACAGCAAGGTGGTTTTGGGCTACATACACAACCAAACAAGGAGATTTTACGTGTATGTCAGCAACAGGGTGGAACGCATCAGAAAATCTACACAACCAGAACAATGGCACTACGTTCGGACCGATGCAAATCCTGCAGATCTTGCTACAAGATTCGTGCCCGCAGCCCGGCTGCAGGAGACTGCTTGGCTGACTGGTCCAGAGTTCTTAAATCGTCAAGAAGAGTCTTCATGCGTCTTACAGAACGAGTTTGAGCTGATAGACCCAAACACTGATGCCGAGATCCGGCCCGAAGCAAGCGTCTCAGCCACCAGTGTGACCACAAATGGACTCGGGACTAATCGTTTCAGTCGTTTTTCAAGCTGGCCTAGACTGATGCGTGCAGTGGCATACCTCATACGTGCTGCTGACAACTTTCGGCGCCCTTCTCGTGCCGAGGCAGCTGATCTACCACGTGGCTGCCTTCGAGCAGGACAACTGTCTGTGGAGCATTTGTCTCTTGCAAAGAATCTCATCATTCGCTCCGTCCAACTAGAAGCATATGCAAATGAGCTCGAGTGTTTGTCACAGGGAGAGGAGTCCAGAAATCAAGTTCACTTTGGAAACTGGATCCTTGTATTGACGACAAGGGCTTGCTGAGAGTCGGTGGTCGCCTCAACAACGCACAGCTGAGTCAAGAGGAGCGGAGACCTCTCATCATACCTGGTAAACACCATGTCGCCTTGCTGCTCGTAAGGTACTACCATGAGCAGATCAAGCACCAAGGTCGGCACATTACTGAGGGAGCAATCAGAGCCGCAGGTTTCTGGATCATCGGAGCAAAACGCTGCATAACGTCGTACATTCACGGCTGTGTCACGTGCTGCAGACTGCGGGGAAGACAGCTGGACCAGAAGATGGCAGACCTGCCAGTTGATCGACTCAGTACAGAACCTGCATTCACATATGTGGGGGTTGACGTTTTTGGACCATGGAACGTGACTGCACGTCGAACTAGAGGTGGAGAAGCCAGCAGCAAACGCTGGGCTGTGCTGTTTACGTGCATGAGCATTCGGGCGGTCCACATCGAAGTCATAGAGTCCATGGATGCTTCAAGTTTTATTAACGCTCTCAGGAGATTTTTCGCACTCAGAGGACCTGCAAAACAGCTGCGATCCGACTGTGGAACCAATTTCGTCGGAGCATGTTCAGAGCTCAACCTGAGGACTAGTGGTCTCGACAACGACAAAGTGCAAGCATTCCTTTCAAGCCAAAATTGCAGTTGGGTGTTCAACCCTCCCCATTCGTCTCACTTTGGAGGAGCTTGGGAGCGGATGATCGGAATCGCACGTCGTATTTTGGATTCCATGTTGTTAGAACACAGACCAAGCCGTCTCAGCCATGAAGTTCTGGTGACATTTTTGGCAGAAGTTTCAGCAATCATAAATGCTAGACCTCTTGTTCCTGTTTCGATGGATCCGGAATGCTGGGACATCTTGTCTCCGTCTACACTCCTTACCCAGAAGGTTGGTGGAGACACGTTACCACCCAGCGAGTTCAACGTCAAGGATCTCTACAGAAGTCAGTGGCGTCAAGTGCAGTGGTTGGCAGACTCCTTTTGGCACCGTTGGCGACGTGAGTTCCTGACAACGCTTCAGAGCCGTCGCAAGTGGCAAGACAGCCGTCGAGACCTCAAGGAAGGTGACATTGTGCTCCTAAGGGACAAACAGGTTCACCGCAACGAGTGGCCTATGGGTGTGATTGTGAACACTTTCCCGAGTGCAGACGGAAAAGTGCGAAAAGTAGAGATCAAGACGGCAACCAGTGGAGAACTAAAAACTTTCCGACGGCCAGTCACTGAGACTGTCCTTCTCATCTCAAGAGAAGACTGATCCGAAACTTCAGTGCGTTTCCAGTTTTTGAACGTTGCGTTATAGTGTCATAGTGGTATCTCGCGATACCAGACGGGGAGTGTGCTGTTACTGCAATGTAGTTTCGTTTTTGGACTTGCTCGGGTTAGCCGCATCGCGTTGGCATCAGTCTGTGCCGTGTGTGTTTTTCTTCCTTTTTTGTTTTTGGACTCGTTCGATCTGGGATCACCATGTAACGCGCTACTACGAAGCACCGTCTTTTACGGTGGTTGTTATGGATATAAAAGTACAGTTTTTCTATGACATCCAGTCGTTCGCTATCTGAGGAGTGGCCGCTCTGAGGCGCGCCATGGAATCAGAA
>JAZHYW010016107.1:82500-130564 GCA_037355805.1 Ixodes ricinus | reverse complement strand
CAACCTCGTCTGGCAGGTAGATGTCTTGTCCTCGAGTAAGGTGGTTCCTCAAGTTCTTAAGCAAATGCGGCACATCTGCCACGAAGTAGAGGCGCCTTGCTGGATCGCACGGATGGTTGGCATAGCACGTTTCTTTTGAATGCTTCCCCACCAATATCCCATATTTTCGCCAGAGCGCCTGGTTTCCTCCGCCCATGTCTGTCACCAAGGCATGAACCTTGATGCCAATCTGCTCGCATCTCCTTATGAGTGTGTCGATGGTTGTCTTCACAGTTGCAGCACTAAATGAGTTTTCTGTGAACTCATAAGCCACTGTTTGCTTCCATCTTGTGGACATGCCACCCAGCATGAAGACAAAGCCATGTGTGGCCAGACAAGAAGCCGGAAGCTTGCCCGAGGATAAACCAATCGTGGGCCTCCCGATGACTGTCCCAGTGGTGGCATCGTAGTCCAGTCCCTCGTTCAGCTGGATTTCATCCATCATGAGGACAGCGTGCCGCTCTGCTGGAGACATCAGACCAACCTTTAAATAAGAAGAGAGAATTACGTTGTTTTATTAAATGAATTGAAAAAGGAAGTGCCCCTTTGCAGTGTATATTTTTCTATTTAGCTGTTACATATGCATTTAGCAGAAATTCACTAATCATTATTAATTTTATTTTTAAAGCCTAAAGTCTTAGATCTTTTCAATATCATAAAACTTGTGCATGCACAGCAAAGACGACGACGAAGGCAGGACAGGACACAAACCAGGCCTGTCCTCCCTTCGTCCTCGTCTTTGCTGCGCAAGCACAAATTCTGCGAAATTTTCACCAAACTAGTCCAAACAGCCAGTCCTTTTCAATATGTTTGTCGTAGGCTTTTTACTGATTGAACATTTAGCTACAGCTGAGAAAAGAGTGAAGTATTGTGGAGCCCGTGTATAATGCTCGATTGCTTGGGGTAAATTTCACGCCAGCTGATACCCACTTTTTAAATTGTATTTCATAAATGACAGTGAAGCGTTGGTGTGATAGTGGTGCATGTAATCAGTAGTCATTCAATGCCAGGATAAAAAAACATATATGCCGGCTTTTGTTTCTGTGAGTCAGTCTAATCTATTTACATTATAGAACTGCAGGATCACATGTCCACCTTGATTACATACCTTCACTTCAAGGGGCTTCATCATTTCTATTAAGATGCCTGGAGGAAACTTGTGCTGTTGGAGCCTTCTCTGCAGGGTGCGCTCAGATGGAAGAGGAGCGACAAGCTCCCGCACCACGTTGTAGCTCTCGGAGCCACACGACAGCCGCACTTTCAGGCCCTTGACAACGGTCCCTTCACTCCAGGCAGACCCTCGTACCGTTTTTGTCGTGAGCCGCAATACCTGGTCTTTATTCAGGTAGCTCTTCAGACCTGAAAATATTTATTGTTAAATGGCTGCTGTGCACATAACAAGACAGCATCATTATCTGAACCTCTAGTTAACATTTACTAATTCTTCCTCTTTATGTGAGTACCTGATTGTACATACCATTTCTCAGGTTGGTATTTTCAGCTTCCAAGGACCGGATTCGCTTTTGTAAAGCACAAAGCTTTCTTTTTAGGCCAGAAACTTGCTCCATCATCCTCTTTTGTACCAAGGCCCCCACACTGCTTATGACAGAAGACGAGGCTTGTTGTAAACCTAAAAAAAACAAAAAAACAAGGCCCAATGTTATTCCTGTCCTTTTCTTCTCGACACAACTGATATTCATTGTTTTATTTATTAAATGATTTCACAAAACACTTTTTTCTTTCCACTGAGTTCTGCCATGTTGGTGCACAGTGCCTGCCACTTTTGCCATTTGTTTACACACAGACGCTTAGTTATTGGCACTGTTTAATGTGTTGGTAAAACGCTGAAGCATGGCAAAAGACTGTGTCAATGACAAAACGAAATAAGTATGACCAGTAACGTATTTCAGCCACACAAAACCCAAGCTTAATCTGATTTGTTTCTTTGGGACCACTCCGGCAGCACCTATTAGGACATTTTGGCCGCCAACAGTTCGACCACCAACGGCATCTATGCCGTACACTTTCAGATGCTGCCGCACGTCTGCTCGCTCCACTAGCAGATGTTGACACACTACAGACTAGATGCACCAGACATCGCAACAGGGGGACATTGAGCTTGATTTTGGCCAACCAGCCAAGCCAAATCCAGAAAGAATGGGCAGGGTCATTGACCTGTGGGTGGGGCTTGGAGTGGCCCATGACGTCCACCTAAATTGCGTCTTGTGCCAGAAATATTGCATTAAAAATTTTCTCCGACCGACGCAAAAGAACTTTGCCTAGCTGGAAAACACTGCCACTACGTGTAGAGAGACATACGGCATCAGTTCATCAACATGGCGTCCAGCAAGATTTTGAGCCGGAAGTAGGTAGCGTGAAACTGCCCTACAGGATGGTTCCATGTGACATACTTCCAGCTCGAAGTCTTGCCAGATTCCATATTACTGTGATGAAATCTCAATTAACTCTCCCCGATCTTTCCGTTCATAGCAGAATTTCCCGTCTTTGCCCTCTTCATAAAATTTACTATCTGGAACCATTACGACAGTCTGTCCTCAGCCAGCCCACCTATATCTCTGCAAGACATGACCATTCATGCACGATTCCCCGCCCCAAGACGATTTCAACAGAACGTCAACATTCCCTCCTACCAGAAGCTACTGAAGACTGGAATGGCCTTCCCAATGACATTGTCACCATTACCGATAGTGCTAAATTTAGAATTGTACTAACCAACCACTCCCCTCTGTAATGCCCCTCGGGGCCCTGAGGGTAATTGTAAATAAATAAATAAACTTTCCTCCTATATCTTACTATGAGCAGAGGCAGCGCTTCCCAGATCGCTCGAGTTCTTTTGTGTTGTGATCAACTTTGCCTGCCAGGCTAGTTGGGAACATAAAAGAGTATCGGCTAGTACTCAATTTTTATGCATTAAAGGGACCAAGAAGGCAATTTCAAATGTTTTCAGAAGGAGGTGTTTTTGGCTCTTATTTTTCTGCCTGAATGAATGAATGAACAATCTTTATCTGCCCAAAGGTGGTGTTGAAACTAATTTCCTAAACCGAAACAAACATTTGGACGTGACGTCGAGGAGCACTGTTGGTCTTTGTAGGATTAGGTGGATGCTTAGCGCAGTTTCCGCCGTTGACTATAATCCGCAGCAGTCTGTGAACTGGAAAAATGGACGACAACACCGCGCTCGCAGGCAAGTCTGAGCTCTGAGCAGCAGTGAACTCACACCGCAGTATGGGAGCTGCTTCTTAAGAGGACGCAACAACTTCACCTCTACACACGACTGTCATTCGTCACTCACCGACACAAAATTTACGATAACTAAGCGTCTGCTGAACACTACTGGGGAAAATGTGGGACACTGTTCATCAACATGGTGGAACACGGCTTACTGGTAGTCAAAATTTGTTTCGTGAAATTGCCTCATAGAAGAAACGTCTGACCTGTCCAAGGAGTTGTCCCCTGCGGTGTACCTGGCTGGACGGAGGAGCCTGCTGCCAGGGATGAGGGAACCGCACCTGAGTAGCAAGCAAAGAGCACAGCCAGCATCAGTCCTGCCGTTCACACACAACTGTCATTCGTTCAGGGAAATGTCTTACCCTTCGAGGCAGTCGTCCCCTGCGGTGTACATGGCTGGACGGAGGAGCCTGCTGCCAGGGATGAAGGAACCGCACCTGAGTAGCAAGCAAAGAGCACAGCCAGCATCAGTCCTGCCGTTCACTTCTACACACGACTGTCATTCGTTCAGGGAAACGTCTTACCCTTCGAGGCAATCGTCCCCTGCGGTGTACATGGCTGGAAGAAGGAGCCTGCTGCCAGGAATGAGGGAACAGCTCCTGAGTAGCGAGCAAAGAGCACAGCCAGCGTCAGTCCTGTCGTTCACTTCTACACACGACTGTCATTCGTTCAGGGAAATGGCTTACCCTTCGAGGCAGTCGTCCCCTGCAGTGTACATGGCTGGACGGAGGAGCCTGCTGCCAGGAATGAGGGAACCGCTCCTGAGTAGCGAGCAAAGAGCACAGCCAGCGTCAGTCCTGTCGTTCACTTCTACACACGACTGTCATTCGTTCAGGGAAATGGCTTACCCTTCGAGGCAATCGTCCCCTGCAGTGTACATGGCTGGACGGAGGAGCCTGCTGCCAGGGATGAGGGAACCGCACCTGAGTAGCGAGCAAAGAGCACAGCCAGCGTCAGTCCTGTCGTTCACTTCTACACACGACTGTCATTCGTTCAGGGAAATGGCTTACCCTTCGAGGCAGTCGTCCCCTGCGGTGTACATGGCTGGACGGAGGAGCCTGCTGCCAGGAATGAGGGAACCGCTCCTGAGTAGCGAGCAAAGAGCACAGCCAGCGTCAGTCCTGTCGTTCACTTCTACACACGACTGTCATTCGTTCAGGGAAATGTCTTACCCTTCGAGGCAGTCGTCCCCTGCGGTGTACATGGCTGGACGGAGGAGCCTGCTGCCAGGAATGAGGGAACCGCACCTGAGTAGCAAGCAAAGAGCACAGCCAGCGTCAGTCCTGTCGTTCACTTCTACACACGACTGTCATTCGTTCAGGGAAATGTCTTACCCTTCGAGGCAGTCGTCCCCTGCGGTGTACATGGCTGGAAGAAGGAGCCTGCTGCCAGGAATGAGGGAACCGCACCTGAGTAGCAAGCAAAGAGCACAGCCAGCGTCAGTCCTGTCGTTCACTTCTACACACAACTGTCATTCGTTCAGGGAAATGTCTTACCCTTCGAGGCAGTCGTCCCCTGCGGTGTACATGGCTGGACGGAGGAGCCTGCTGCCAGGGATGAGGGAACCGCACCTGAGTAGCAAGCAAAGAGCACAGCCAGCATCAGTCCTGTTGTTCACTTCTACACACAACTGTCATTCGTTCAGGAAAATGTCTTACCCTTCGAGGCAGTCGTCCCCTGCGGTGTACATGGCTGGACGGAGGAGCCTGCTGCCAGGAATGAGGGAACCGCACCTGAGTAGCAAGCAAAGAGCACAGCCAGCGTCAGTCCTGTTGTTCACTTCTACACACAACTGTCATTCGTTCAGGGAAACGTCTTACCCTTCGAGGCAGTCGTCCCCTGCGGTGTACATGGCTGGAAGAAGGAGCCTGCTGCCAGGGATGAGGGAACCGCACCTGAGTAGCAAGCAAAGAGCACAGCCAGCGTCAGTCCTGTCGTTCACTTCTACACACAACTGTCATTCGTTCAGGGAAACGTCTTACCCTTCGAGGCAGTCGTCCCCTGCGGTGTACATGGCTGGAAGAAGGAGCCTGCTGCCAGGAATGAGGGAACCGCTCCTGAGTAGCAAGCAAAGAGCACAGCCAGCGTCAGTCCTGTTGTTCACTTCTACACACGACTGTCATTCGTTCAGGGAAACGTCTTACCCTTCGAGGCAGTCGTCCCCTGCGGTGTAAATGAAGGAACCGCTCCTGAGTAGCGAGCGAAGAGCAGCCAGCGTCAGTCCTGTCGTTCACTTCTACACACGACTGTCATTCGTTCAGGGAAATGTCTTACCCTTCGAGGCAGTCGTCCCCCGCGGTGTACCTGGCTGGACAGAAGGAGCCTGCTGCCAGGAATGAGGGAACCGCTCCTGAGTAGCGAGCAAAGAGCACAGCCAGCGTCAGTCCTGTCGTTCACTTCTACACACGACTGTCATTCGTTCAGGAAAATGTCTTACCCTTCGAGGCAGTCGTCCCCTGCAGTGTACATGGCTGGACGGAGGAGCCTGCTGCCAGGGATGAGGGAACCGCACCTGAGTAGCGAGCAAAGAGCACAGCCAGCGTCAGTCCTGTCGTTCACTTCTACACACGGCTGTCATTTGTACTTTTATAAGGAATGCTCATAATTGTGGAGGGAGCTGCTCCCTGCAGCATTAATCGAGAATGGGCATAAAGCTCTTATATGTTCTGTGTGTGATTTCATGCAAAAGCAATATTGCACCCTTTGGCATTGACTTACTTTGTTTAAGCACAGAGCGCTGACCAACGGTTCTTATTAGGATGGAGCCTGCCATGTTTGATTTTTGTACCGAGACTTGCAGTGAACCTGTAAATTTTGTAGGCGCAAAATGAAACCCCACAATATGGTGCATGCAGCAAACATTTGTATGGCAGAGTAGTCAATGGTCACAGGAATGCATTTGTTTTGAGAGGGACCAATAGAGACCAAAAGAAAGAAATTCTTGTCGTCCTGCCACCAATAGACCCACCTCACCAAGCGTTCGGCACATGCATGAAGCCGCCATAACTTTAGTTCACAATAGGTAGACGGTGGTGCCCGAAACGGCTTGTGCTGTCTCACGCGCAGAGTTCCAATGTTTCGGGCACGTGCAGAAAGACTGAAGTTCCCTCAATGCATTGCGACAGCGGTGGCGTGTAGTCAAACTGGCTGGTGAGATCGGTCTATGGCATGAATTCCGTACGCCTCACCCCACTGGTGTTAAGGATGGTTCTGACCTAACATAGTGCGACACTGTTAATGCAAACGAGAGATGAAAAATGTTCATATGGGGCACAAAGTTGCACCCTATTATTTGGTGCCAGCATTTACTAATTCAAAGTAAAATGCAAAGAGTGCCGCAGTTGTACTCGCACTAACAATGTCATGCAGCATTTGTGTCTGGCCATCATGTTACTCACCAACTGCAGCATCCGCATTGGGCACAAACTCCCAGTCGCAGCTTTGCATCTCGCTGGGGTGGGCGGCTGTGAGTATGGGCAAGGCTCGTGCTGAAGCCGCAAATTTCATCAGCACGCAGTTAAATTCCGCTCACGCTGTTCATTACAGCAGGGACCAGGGGCGGATTTAGAGGGGGGGGGGGGGTCCGGATGTCCTGACCCCCCTCTTGATTTTTGCATGTGTAAAATTTAGGGCGTGAAACGAGGGGGAGGGGGTTCATAAACGTATGGTATGCTGACCAACACCTGACCCCCCCCCCTCAGGAAATTCCTGCATCCGCCCCTGGCAGGGACGCATGTATGGTGCAAATCAACACTTACCCAAAGCACAGAAGAGCATGCTGACATAAATTCCAATACTTTTTTATGATGTCCTGGGTACATACTGCACATATACGCATGGCAGGATAGTGCTGCAGGAATGCCCAAGAAAGCACATACCACATTTGAGATGGGCAAATACAGGCCGAAAAAGAAGGAACAGAAGAATTAGCCCAGAGTATGCCTGGCACACGCTCGAGTTAAGGATGATTGTGACTGTATGTCGCTGCATGTGCCCGGCTACTAAATGCTGGAATAGCGTGCGACTCACCAACTGGAGGGCCCGCGAAGCCCGCCTGAGGCGCAGACTCCTGGTCGCAGTTTTGCACTTCGCTGGATTGTGCCGCTGTGTGCGTGGGCAAGGCTTGTGCTGAAATTGTAAACTTTGTCAGTATGCAGTTCAATGCTACTTGCATTAATTCATCGCCTTGGAGAAGCATATTCTCAATAATCTGTGAAGGAGGAAATACGACACCTGTGAGAGCAGCAGTTGAATCCAGAGATGGAAGCGTCTGGATGCTGTCTTCCTCCTGCATTGGCTCCCCTGCTTAAAATACGTAGCATTTTAATACCAAATCTAGCAACCAAGTAACTGCAAATTCACCATCTCTGACTGTGTCAACTTACCTTGGATGTTTCCCATTTCCCTTTCTCGCGGTGGTCTCCGAACTGGCTTTGGCAGCCTATGGCTAAACTTGGTGGGGACAGCGTTTGGTTTAAGTTTTTTGATGCCATGGCTCTGCCAGATCCGAGGTTCAAACTGATCTGGTGTAAAATGGTCCTGTCGAGAATGAACAGGGCTAACTTGCAATTCACGGGACAGTGCACTGAGAAGACTAAAGAATTCGACTTTGTTTGGAGGTAGAGAGTGTCACACTGTTACTACAGAAGAGTGATCCCCGCTTTTTTCTTTATCGGAATCAAAAATTCGTCATCAAAACTGCTAGTGCGGTGGGAAGGGCTAATTTGGGACGCTAACCTAAGCGGTAAAATTTGGTGCAAAGCAACACTCCATGGAAGTAAAATACGTAGAGACACCGATGCTATGTTCGCGCTAACAGTGCCGCGCATTGTACGCCCGATGTATCCCCGCGCGCGGACAGTATGAGCTGGAACACCCGATCCAACCTTTTTCTGCGTGTGCGACTCCCACAAGCTCCATTATTCCTCAACTTCGCTTTCTATTCCTAGTTCGGACCACAGCTCTCTCAAAAACAGGTGGTAGGCCAAAGAAGCATGAAAGGCGTTTTCGGCTCATATTGTCCTCGGTAGTAGCTTTTCGTGTTTCGTAGAGGTTCACTGCGAGACACTCACAGCTGAAGCGGCCAATCGGCGGTTTCATCCATTCATATCGTGTCCCTTAAGAACTCAGATTACGCGAAAAACTTTGCCGGCGAATAACCGGGTTTTCGAGTGAAAAACAATAGAGCACCGATGCCGCATTTCAGCTGAGACTAAGTTCGGCAGTCAGGCGCGTCAGGAAAAACTTTGCATGTGTACCTATGTGAACGTGTGTGGAAGAGGTAACTAGCTCAGAAATACTCACCTCGCAAAGCTTGCTGCTTCTGGTAGGGACGAAGTTTTTCCTCCCAATCATGTGGAGCCATGCCTTCTGCCTCCTCAGATCGGCTTTCCGAAGCGGGACGGCGAACAACTTTTTCCACTACCAGAACTCTGGCTGCACCCAAAAGCGCAACACCCCGTCATCTAACACAAACGCTTATACTTGACTTGCCTCATTACGGTCCAGAGACACCAGGACGTCGAGCTAAATTCGTCGGCGAGTATCACGAAACACGCGAGCGGACGGAGCAGCCGAGCAGCTTGGAAGCAAATGGCGGACGGAAGTGGCGACAATTCCGGAAATCACGTGACATCGCTCTCCTCCAATAGAAAGAGATGTCGGCGCGGCAAAGAATGACGGTACTTGTAGAACGCAGTGAAAAAAACATCCAGGGACTTTAGGCTGTACCAACTCACTTATTAAGACATCCTTGCCCATCTCTCCCCCCCCCCCCCCCCCAAAAAAAAAAAAAGAAAGAAAAAGAAAAGAAAGAAAGCTCATAAAAAACAAAAAGCCTCCCCGAAAAAAGAGAAAAAATCTGCGCCGAACGGCGTTGAGCATCCGCCGACTAAGCGCCGACCCCATAGCGGCGCCATCTGTCGACAGCCCGGGACATCGCGAGGAGAAACTAACTCCTCGTTACGGTCCCTCTCGAGATCGAGGAGGGTCAAGGGAGAGTATTATCGAAAGAAGCGGTCGCGAAAGAGTAACAACTTTGATGAAGGGAGAGCAAAAGCAGAGTAAGTTAGGGCACTTACTCTCCTTGACACCTTTTTTTTTTAGAGTGTATTCTACACGGCTACCACGTTGGCACGGGCTTCGAATCACACCTGCGAAGTTTTTAACTACTTTTTTCCCCGCTCGTCTGCCGGGCATTAGCTGCAACGGCCTGATACCAGTTGTTTCTTAGACCGCCGCGTTGCACGCGAAGGTAACATACAGTTTTGTCCAGAACGACAGTACTGGAGGGCGTTCCTTTTAGGAGGAATGCAGCAGTTCTATTTTGTATCGATGGAATTGGAACGGGAACGCGTTCCGCACTGGGAACGACATTGAGTTTTTTTGCAACCATATTTAGTAGTCCTTTAGGCTTTTTATCAACGACTATTTCAACCTTTGACTTCGAGAAATGGGGAAGGGAGCCAGAGCGATAGTCGAAAACAAAGAACTGGAACAAATGTGATTGTGGCAACTCGACACGTAGTTTCATGCGGATATTTTCACTCGCTGGCTTTATGATTTATTCGACAAAATATTTAATTCAAAT
The DNA here is from genome assembly GCA_037355805.1 of Ixodes ricinus. Classification (NCBI taxonomy): domain Eukaryota; kingdom Metazoa; phylum Arthropoda; class Arachnida; order Ixodida; family Ixodidae; genus Ixodes; species Ixodes ricinus. Next base: position 120,687 of record JAZHYW010016107.1, on the reverse strand, counting down.
GCTCAACTACAGTATAACATTAACGTAACGACCCGTTCCAGATAAAAAAAATGTTACGGGAACACGGCTTCCTTTGAACCACTGGAACTTGTACCGAGAACTCGTTTATAGATTGAGGAACGAGAATCGAGCTTTCGTTCCTGTTTTGGAGGAACCTGTGCAACACTGGTAACGTATCACTTCGTCCTACCATTTGTGTTACAAGTCTGCGTAGGACAATCGTGTCAGATATCGTCTTGTAAGAAACGCGGTCAGCCCACTCGTCTGCGCATGGTGTGCAGTTGTCCCCTGATGGCTGGAAGGACCTCTCGCATGAGCTGAGACATAAGTAGAGCAGCTGCCGCTGATAAGAATAAAAAAAACACCGTGCTAGAGAATGATAAACTCGATGAAGAATAGACTACTTCCAAAATCCCCGAATGCAACAATACGCGCGTTGCATTATCAGACCACTTTGGCGATGGAGAGTAGTGGAATGGTTTCGATTTCGATTGCCCCGTTGACGAAGTATTACATCTCAGCACTGCATGAAAATAAAGTCATCTCTCGCTCGCATTGCACCAATTCATCTTCGACAGAACCCACGTTTAGACACGAACCTCCAGTGGCCGTAAGGACCTGCCTAGACTAAGCGAGGAGTAGGAGGACGGCCGGCCGCGTCTCACAACTTTCTGGCGACCTGGCTACAACTCCAGAGTGCAGTATGACATTCCCCATGGCCTCCTCTATATTCACAAAGCCTGGCAGTTCGGTGACGGAGCGATAGAGTGCCCGGTCGCAGATTTGGAGCGCGAGGTTCTGGTAGCAGCATAGCGTCAAAGAGCCATTTCTCGGGGAACCTGGACGTCAGCGCACAGCTTTGCAGCGGCGAGGAACCGAAACACACTTGTTTGCTCGAGAGAAGTGTGTTTCGGTGCCTCGCCGCAGCAGGGCGCCAGTCACGTGGCTCTCCTCTCATGCGTTTGTCTACCGGTCTACCTTTTCCATTTCGGCGGCGGCTTCTCGTGACGATCTGCCAGGCTTTGTCAGTATATGGGACGCTAGGCCTTCCCGGGACGCGGATCACATAAAAGGCCTGGGACCGTGAAATGACGGAACAGGACGATCGGCCCATTATACACTTCTTCCTGCGTTTGCCTGCGCACAGACTCTGGTCCGTCGGGAGAGAGAAACAAACGTGCCCCAGCATCCTATCCCTATTGGTAGGCAGCACCTACAGTATTATAAATTTAAGAAAAGTCACACATTCGAAAATGCGTGCACTGTATTTGTTCGTGACGGGATGTCGTGAATTGAGGTGACCAATGAATTGAGGTGACCCGTGACCAATGGGCTCTAAAAATGCTTTGCGCGGCATTCGCCGCTGAGATCACTTCGATTTTGCGAGAGGTCTATAATTGGTAGCTTGCATTGCAGTCTCTGGATAAAAAACGACGTTTGACAGCGGCCCAGAGGTGACATCTGCAGAAACAGCTTGGTAAATTTGTGCAATGCAAGATAGCTGAATATATATATATATATATATATATATATATATATATATATATATATATATATATATATATATATATATATATATATATATATATATATATATATACGTATCGTATATATAATATAATGTTCCCGCCAGTTACGAAAACACCAAAATGAATTAGTCCGAGTACAGACCACTGTAGCACACCCGAAAAATTGATAATGACGCAATATTCCATAAAAAAATACATTTTTTTTTTAGGATTTTGAGACATTTTTAATTTCTGTCAACTATATAAAAAAGGCAATTTGGCACCGATCAACGGGATGAAAAAAAAAATGAAAATGGAGGAAAAAAGCTAGAAATCCAGAGAAAGGAGTTGTAGGGCTTTCTCGCATCAGCGCTCTACAGAAAATAAAAATACTTGCCGAGAGGCAGTGCTTCTTTGACGTTCTTACCTATCCGCCGAGGTTTCTTTTTTCATCTTAAAATTTAATATTAAAGGCGAAGAAGGCATTATTTTAAGATATCACAAAGAAGAGGCGTTAAGATATTTAGTTTTTTTATTTAGGCAAGTTTAACTTTTATGCTCTGTGTCGCCGATCCTGTTTCATTTCGTGTTTTTTTGTATTTGGGAGAGATACATAAAAAAACACATTTGAGGTTTGTCGACTTGCTACATGTGCCACCACATATTTTAAAACTGCTGTAAAAACAAAACAAAAACTGAGTTTTTATTTTCATGAATGTTTGAGGTATTGTGCTTTAAATATTTTTTTACATAGTTAAAATTCTGTAATCTATCCGAGGTTTATTTTTATTTTCCTACAAGTTTTTACCCTCCAAATCCGTTTCAGTTGACGCCGGTAGCCATAAATCTCGCCTTTTAGGCTTATGCGAGATCGAAGACGACATATATACAACAGGCTACATACGAAGTTGAATGTGTTCATTGAAGGCCCACTTTAGTATGAAAAAAGAAAGCGTCATAATTTATCTTAAAACTAGCATTCACTTCTCATTATTAACGAAACTCGTGACAGTGGAAGTTAGAAGATATATATAGGCATAGATGCTAGAAAATATAATGACAAGGCAACGTCTCTTTTTCAGACGTTGCCTTCTGTCATTCTGTTTCTTTATATTTTACTTTGGATTCTCGTTCTCTACCCAGTCTCAGGTGTTTTAAGAAAATGGTAACTCTACACCAGCTCACCTGCGCCATCCCTGTTTTTATAGAAAACCCTACCGTGGCTTTTACCTGTTTTTAGGCTCGCCAGCGTCTATATATTGACCTTTTTCACAAGGGCGCCGCCATCTTGAAATGTCGTAACTTCCACTATGGGCGAAAACATTGTCTTGCCGTCGCCACGCCAATATAGTACATTTAGGATATATGCGTAACCGTCATCCATTCTCGTTTTGCCTCCCCCTATTATTTCACTATTTGCAGGTTGAATTATGTTTTATTTTTTTCGTCGTCCATACTGGAGATGCCTTTCAGGTAGCTGGGGACGAGAGTACACTAAAAAGGTCTATAGAGGCAATCATTGGGTGGTGATGATGCATTCAGAAATAAGCACGGCCGCATGCGTCTTTGTGATAGATGCTTGCACTCTTTTGCCCGCTCACCCTCAACTCGTGCTGCTGGAAGCAGCACGAGCTGAGGGTGAGCGTAATATGTACACTGATCACGCTCTCATTAGTAAGTAAATGCCGTTACCCGTTAATCGCTCAAAAAGCAACAAAATCGCGTTACTTGCTGCTCTTCATAGAAAACAAACAACAACAACACGAGCAATGTGGCGAGGTCATTGCTTTATTTCAGAACAAAAACAACGAGCAACCAGTAACGCTCTACTTTAGCAACGTGTCACGTACAGAGCGGGACACTGTTAACTTGAACGAGAGATTGCCGGTTTCGTTTATTTTCTCGAGCAACTGTACCGTTACTATCGTAACTATAGCGTGGTGGCACGTGCGATGTCGGAGCGCAACTGTAGACGCTAGCGATTCGGCGTTTCTCTATGCAGGAACATGTTTCCAGTGTTACGCAAAGGCGCTGGGAGTGAAACGGCCCGTTAGCTGTAACCCGAGCTTCGCTGCGTAAAAGAGTTTGTGTATAAATAATGAGGTCATGTAAGCCTTGCATGAGCAAGATTTAAAAATAGCCACTGCCTAGCGCAATGCAGAAGTCTGGGCCGAAATTACTTTCTCCATTGCACTCCGTTTAGGTTGGCATCGTACACAGGCTCGGGCCTGGGGTACATCGAGTCGACCCTTTTCGCTCCTGTCTGCTTTAGCGAAGTGCACGCGTTTTTGGCATCTCTCGGTGTCAGCACGCGCACAGCTTTGGATAGCGCTGTGCTGCCGTTTTAACTCAGCGTTTATTTTTAGTTCTGCTTTGACACACACCCGGCTGCACTCGATGAAATAAAGGATGTCTCCACTCTGAAACAGATATATGGAAAAAAAGAACGCCAACCTACGGTGTCTGGATGCCTGTCTGCTTAAGGGTGGAGACATCCTTTGTTGCATCGTGTGCCGCGGGTACGTACCGACGCAGAACTAAAAATAAACGCTGGGCGCGTGCTAGAGTAGACATAAAGATTAACTGTGGACAGGAAAGAAAAAGAAAACAACGAACAAATGACATCGAAGCTTTAGCCAAAGCCACATCCTCGTCCCAAGGCACGCTATAAAGAGCGGGCAACTTGCAAAACAAACACAAAAAAATAATCCGTCTGTAAAATGTACGAGGTGTGCACTCTTCACAGGCGCTTGGACAAGAGCTTATGAAAGCACTCATACGCTCGCTACCTCCAGTCGAATGGTTTTGAATAAAAAGCACTATCCCCTTTGCCTAGTTCCAAATACAAATGCAGTTCAAAATAAGCTGAGAAAGATTTTTTTTAAATAAACAGCCTTGCCACTAAAACTTAACAAAAACAACGATGGGGTTAAAAAGTTAGTGTAGATTTACTCTTTTCTTTTAACCACCTGAGACTGGCCGGTGAACGAGAAGAATCAAAAGTGGCAGAGAAAAGAGACATAATAAGAGACTGCAATGTCCCAAACGCAGCTGACCTATTTTTTTTCAGTAGCATCTTCATATATATACAATATTCTCAAAAACGCCAACCAACCACCACAAAAAAAACAACAACAACTACAACACGTGTTCAGAAAGCAGACACACACAAAATACCTGGCATGCCTCCTAGAACTAGTCGTCCGACAAGAAAAGTGAAGACACATTAGATTTTTTTATTCTACGTTGTTTCAACCCTACCATTTATTTTGTGTGAGCGTGAAGAGGGGACGGGGACACACTACCAAGTTAAATATACGCTCGTAGTGTCGTCCCAACGTCACACGGCTTTCGCACTTTTGTAACTTTGTAGCAATGTGTGCCCGCTTTGAGGCATTCAACTCTGTCGAGTGAAATTGTCGGTCTAGAAGAAAGCAGCCTTGACAAAGTAGGTCACAATCTGTTCGCTCGAAGGAAGCTCGGTGACGCCGCCGAAGCGGTTCTCTTTGGCGCACACTGGATGGCAGTGGGAACTGCCCTTCTAAGAACTGACTTCGACGTTGTAATCAGTTCATGTGAGATAGCATACGTGTAGTAAACGTTTTGTGGCTTTAAAGCGAAATACAGGGCGTATGCTTTCGTCGTACACTCTAAAAAATGCCTTCGCGTCTACTTACCCGTAAAACACTCAGAGAGCCAATCTCTGCGATCCACGAAATCAGCACAGCGAATGATGAGCCAGAACATCCGTTTACACCTAAAAATGAAGTCTGCGCTGTGGCATTGCGCAATGCAGATCGTCATGCTTGCATTGCGCAATGCCACAGCGCAGACTTAATTTTAAGGTATAAACAGATGTTCCGCCTCATCATTCGCTGAGCTGATTTCGTAAATCGCAGAGATTGGCTCTTCGAGTGTTTTGCGGGTAAGTACACGCGCAGTCATTTTTAAGAGAGTAGATGAAAAGCTGTGCACGCGCACTCTCCTTTCATCGGATATGCCGCAGTGCCAAGCTTGTCAGCCAGACTGCGCCCTCTTTTTCAGCGTAACTTGGCAAGGGCTAAATTCTTATTGGCTCCTGAGAGTCAGTAAGAACGTTTGAAATATTCACGTGACCACTCGCCGCCGGAACGCATTCCTCTTTTGGAAAGCCTACTCTGCTCATTTGCATTTGACAGCGCGCCTACAGCGCCAAATCCTTCCCGAGCGGTCTGAAAACTCCGTGTCCGAGAGAACTCGTGCGCATCGCGTTTTCTACGCTGTCGCGCTTCCGCGCTGCGCCGAGGAGAGGGTTCTCGCCGACTCACCGAGACACCGGATTTGTCGAGGCAGCGGAGACGGCTGTTCCCGCTGTCTGGGCGGGTTTCCACGACGACAGATGGCGGCGGCCGTTCCTCCCAATCCAAAGGGGAAAACCCCGAGGCTGCGAAGGTCCAGCCGTTCCAACTACGCAAAATCTGTCGGCGCCAAGGCCATTGGATTTTCGCGGAGTAAGATGTATTCCCTAGTAAAGTATTTGTACAGACCATGCATTCAAATAATCGCCTTCTGCGGACTGCCATCTTCGCCTGGGCTGTCGAGCGCGTTCTGAGCATGCGCAGTAGCACTATTTTCACCAGACGCCGCGCGAGCGTTCACAGCCCAGTGACTCGGAAGTTTTGGCCTGAGTGATATGTGCTGGAAAAGTGTATAGACCAACTCAACTCTCTCACGCCACGCCACAGAGGGTGGCGCTGCTGTCGGCACTGCGCATGCGCGGACGCTTTATCTCAGGCGAATGTGGTTTCTGCACACACGAAGTGCCAGCAGCCGGTGAGGGAAAACGCGGGCTTCTTTATAAGCAGTGTGTTGGTCGAGTGAGCAGCATTGACTCTTTACACCCGAAAGTTTCGACGGCAAACACAAGACACGTGCAGAGGCTTCGCCAATCCAAAATATCGGTTACTGCACCTGCCCAGCTCCACTTTCATTTCAAGGCTCATCTGAACTGTGTCCGGAACTGGGCAAACCGATGTGTTCAGAATACATAATTTTGTGAATGATTGACCTGGAAGAAAATTTTGTTGGGACGAATAATCAGCTCCTTAGGGAGCTAATATTTTAAACATTAGGGGAATTTATGCTGCTTTTTTTTTACGAACGTTCAGAAAATAATTGTGTCAACGAAAGTTGTGTAATTAGTGTACGAAAAGGCATTGCGAGTGAATAAAAACGAAGACACATGGCGTGCAGCAGAAATGGGTGCGAAAAGGCTCCTAGCAGTGCAGAAAGCATATACCTCTCCGTCAGAAAGAGCTCAGAAATTGATAAAACAAGCTTCTGGGAAATTAAAATTTCTTTTCTTCTGGAAATGACGTTTTACACAGTCTTTGTTCCTGCAATGAGTGAAGAAGATGCCATAATATTTTTGTCAAAAGGCACGTCCTTAAAATAATTTTAAGGACGTGCTGAATAATGCAATGAATGTTTGCCAAAGGTGACATGTCCTCGCTAACATCAATGCCAATATTATACGTCAAAGAGACTACTCACCAGAGCGTTGAATCGAAGGAAATTATTCCATCTGGAAAATGGATTGCGAAGACATCCTCGACCCGTTCCGGTTAACGAAAATAGCGCGTCCCATCACTCATCTTGACAAAGAAACAGAAATGCTTGCGGCAAATACAATGGAAAAATAAACAAACATGTCTCGCTCTTTTGTTTTGTCGGTGCCAAGAAACCCCAGTAGCAGCCAGTAAACCTATCGACACTCAATGTTTCCATCCCAAGACAAGCTCTCGGCGGGATAGGCAGAAAACAGACGTGGCTCCTTTCCTCGCCGCGAGTTGCAGCTCTTCAGCTTCTTGTTTTTTTCTTTTCTTTAAGGAGTGAGTTTTTATTTTGCAGTATATCGTGAATATTTTCTGGTGTCATACTTCCCAGAGCTGAGGATGCATTCACATGGTTTATAAACGGGCTCTGCAGCGTAAAACACCAATGAAGCAGACCTCAGAAGTACGTGGTACTGGTGGCGACACCACTAGCAATGAAAAGTAGATGGGAATTCTGCCGTGGAGACACTCTTTTAACGCCATGACAAGAAAAGCTGAAAAAAGAAAGGAATGCTTTTGTTTAATTTTGCCGAGCGCAGAGGCAAGTGGCACATCCTGGTTCAGACATGGCCTCCGAGATGCTCAACAGTCCCTAGCAGAAAGAGCGTATCATGCTAACTCTTCCGCTCACCGCAAGTGGCGCCGTAGACCCACCCAAGCGAGGGCGTTTATCATCTTCTTTCCATCATTACCCTTCCTATGCATCTGCATCGCCAGTACAAAATTTTAAGCTCGACCAGGACCAGTAAATCCTTCGTCGAAGCGTCGTAGAAGAGGGTAGCCTACGGGCAGCCACTTAAAAAACCTCGGACACGCCAAAAAAAGTTTTTTTTTTCATGCTAGGCGTCTAAATGGCATATCAGGACATTACAGAAAAATTGTTTCACCATAGAGTTGCGTAGTTTTTTTTAAATAAAAAATAGAAATACGAGGCTTAATTCAAAGTTCCCGCCGTGCACTGTGACGTAACAGTGTACCGCAAGGTGTCGGGGCGGTCAGAAGGTAGGCATCGCCGAAAGTCACGTGAGTTGTATCCCTCCTCGGGCTTACCGCGAGCGCGTGTAATATTTTTTTAAAATATTTTTGTTTTTCTCCGCAGCTCCCCGAGCGATCGAAGCAGACAAGGTTTCTTTTATTTGCCTTTCATCGCTTAATGTTGCTGTAAAGGTAGAAGAAGCGGAAGAAGAGGAGTCAGTGAATTGACGTGATCAACTACAATGCCTAGAAGGTGCTGTGTGAAAGACTGTCCCGGTATTTCAGCAACTGAAGAAGAGATCACACTGCATGCATTTCCGAAATACATACATCGGCCGCATGTGCACCTAGTAAACAAGTTCTACTCATGTTCTAAACAAAATACGTACTTTGTGTTTGACGTTTACTTGTACTTGGTACACAAACCAGTTCGTATTCTTTAGACGGCAGGCATCTTTAGCCTGGAGAGTATCCGATGATTCAACGACCTCGGTGTCTTCGGTGCCTGAACCTTCAGAAATGCGATCGGGCGTGTCGTATGCTAGCAATCCTAATTTCTGCGAGCGTTCTAAATTTTTTTTCCTCAAAACTTGATAGCTTGTTTTGCGCCCAGTATACCTCTGTATCATCGGACTGACGGCATGCACTCGTACACCGGCTTGTACTCGCAGTACGCTTTCATCATTGAGCTCCATCACGTCGATCCACTGACTCTTCGTCCTCAAATTTTACAGCACGCAAACTAACCAACGGTGCGGCGGTAAAGAGCTAGTGGAACTGAAACTTCGTTTTGTACAATCGCTCGTACAAAAAGCACAAAAAAAATCTTAGGCACGGTTGTGGAGAGCACGAGGAGTGAAACTCACGTGACTTCCGGTGAACCCACTTTTAGTGGCGTATGTCGATGCCTCCCTTCTGACCGCCCCGACACCTTGATGTACACTGTTACGTCACAGTGCACGGCGGGAACTTTTGAATTGGGCCTCGTATTTCTATTTTTTATAAAAAAGAACTACGCAACTCTATAGTGAAACACTTTTTTTTGTAATGTCCTGATATGCCATTTCAACGCCTAGCAGGAAAAAATATTGTTCTTGGCGTGTCAGAGACTTTTTAAATCCCTTTGAACCGCCGAAATCTTTTGGCTCAATAAAGACGTTTTGAATCGATACCTGAAGCCGTGCTCGCCACACCGGCGTGATGGCTGTGCGAGTTTTCAGTCTTAAACAAAGAACGTTGGCACGTGGGCTATTTCTGCCCAGGCTCTACAGAGCTCCATCGTTGAGAAATGCGTCAAGCAACGGGACCGGGCTTTTTGGCAGCTTCTTGAGCATGGACTGAAAATAAGGTTAGGTTCTAAAAAAAGTACCGTGTAAGCTAGCCAGAGCGGTTTCTGTGCAAACACCGTCACGACAGGCCGGTTTTGCGAAACTGCGTCTCATACGTGCACTACTGCATGGCGCTTTTAGCCCGTTGGTGTATTCTTTTCTCCATTCGCCCTTTTTTGCACGTGAGCCGTCTTTCGTTCACAGTGGTTTTTGGTTTTGGTGGGTCTCAGAAGCCCGTCAACTTGGTTCGCCGACGACGGAGCTAGAGAAGCATGTATTATGATTCATGAAGATGTTTCGGCTCCATAACCCTCGTTTACTCTGTTTCTTTTGCCTTCGGGGGTCGGGCGCGTCTTCCAGTGATGAGGTTGCTGCTGATTCCGCTTTAATAAACTTTTGTTGTTACCTCTACGTGTCATCGCCTCTCTGCCTAACTCTATACCGGGTGTGTAGCTATCGCTTGCAACCGGTCTACCTAAAACCTTCTATATTTTTTAAAGTAATTTTTGCTTAATCTCGGTGTTTATGATTTTTTCCACCCAACTCTATGGCAAAGTGCAATGTGTGTTTAACGTGTAAATAAGTTATTTTTCGCGACATCCCATTCTTTGTTTTCCCAGCGAGTTGCGTCAAAGAGGGGTAAAATTGTTTGGGCCATATCATGCCTTAAGTTTGTTGGCCAGCCAGCCCTTTTATAATCGTCTTTGAATATTGCCGAGTTTACGAACACTGGCTAGTATTGCCCGGTTTACGAACACTGGCTGATTAATTGCCAGGTGGTTACTCTCGTAATCAGCGTATCAAGCGTTAATAAGCACCACAGTATGACTTGTTCTAATGACGTAATAACGAGAAAACCAACGCCGGAAGAAATAATGAATACAGGATTTCTCGTACATAGAGGGACCCTAATTTGTTGCTGCTGCAGAACCAACACGTTCCTGAAAGTTCATTCATTTGAAAAGCACTTGCATCTAGTTCCAGCTGCCTCACCTCAAAATATGTGAAGAATATCATAAGCACAACAACTTTTTTATTTTAAGACGTAAGGGTAAGTCTTAGAGCTGGTTCATAACTTTACTGCCATACCCAAAACGGGGTATGATAAAAAAAATCAACAACAACCGGATTTGTGTATTTTGTCCGTTGAAGATTATGCGAGCTGCCAGACAATTTCGCGAAGCATGATCGCGATGAAATAGCTCATGTATGTTGGTCAATTCTCACGTCGGTGCACATCGCTTCGCAACTGAGCAAAACATCTAGCGCCGATTGCGGTCTGACTTGACGTATGCACGAATTAATTTAATAGGAAGTCCGTAAATGAGAGCGGATTCTGCGCGTGTCTGTATAAAGAAAATGTGGCCAGTGGCGTACGTACACTATGTTCTCCACTTTACTTATGTTTATTAAGTTACGGATGGTTTTTATCGCAATGGTAGCGTTTTTGCCCTACCCAGTGCACCACAGGAGAGCTAGATCAGTTTCAAAAAGCCGACGCTGGTACCACCGGTTCCTCCAACGATCCTGACGAAAGTTCTTTAACACCGGCGTCAAACAAAAGCTATCGTGTACTCGGCGTCGTCTTCTTCCATTTTAGTTGGCTCCTGCACGCATGGAGAGTGACTTTCCGGCATAATTGGGTGGGTCCCCAGCGCAGCGACGCGGCGAGGATATGCCATTTTGAGCTGACTGGGACGGCCGGAGGAGCGCAGCCCCAGCACGCGAAAACCAAAGAGGCCGTGGTTCAGACGATCTCCTGCCCGGGATTAACGCTACGCCACGATGCATGCACTGCGTCGTCACAGTCGAGCACCTGTTGTAGATTCATTCGGCAAATGACGAAGGGAACAATGCGAGCGTTTTGTTTCTCACACTACTTTATAAAACAACTTAACAAAAAAAAGTTTGTCTCCATATTTTTTATGGACACTCTGATTTTTTTAATGTTCTCACAATCTTGAAACACGCTTTTTTTTTACAAATAAAGTTTAACATTAATTTGAACGTACGGTGTAAATGTATGACTCTTAGGTATACACGAATACGGATTTTTTTTAGACGCATTGTGCTCACTTTCGATTATTTGAGCCAGCTTTGGACTGACATCTGAATAACTATATTCTTCATAGAGTATTTGAAAGCGTCTTCTTGGAAGTATGAAACGGCGCGCGAAAATATGACACTTCAAACGAAATGTTTTCAGCTCCCAAAGACTTATGGTTCAAACGAATTCACAAAGAATAAACCTCCCGACTCTTATAACTGTCCACGATCGGTCAGACCTTTCTATGCGGGCAGAAGCTGAAGGAGAGGAGGAGAGGGCAGAGCGAGGGAACGTCAGAACACCAAGCTCCATCTGGACTGGTTTGTGGGTGGGCCTAAACCTAGCCACCTTTGTCTCCACTGCACTGTGAAAATGCGTTAGAACGCGGAACGCAGGCGTCCGGCGTTTGGCTCTCGCACTCGAACGCGTCCAACGAGAGGAGAGGAGACAAAGGCAGCAGGCTTCTCTTCTACCCACTAACCATTCCAATCAGAGCTCAGCGTTCTAAAGTTTCCTATTGCTCTTGTCTCCTCCTCTCCCTCGGTTTCTGCCCACATAGAAAATCTGGCGGCTTGGATAACTCACTTGGTGTCCATATACCTGGAAGCAATAAATTTGCGAACAGCTAAGGTGAAAAAGTCGTACTCCATTGTCGGACTCCGTAAATAATCTCCTACCAACTCCAAAAAAAAAGTTTTATTGTAAGCTTGAAACAATTCGCTGGCGTTTCTTTAGTCTGCATAACATGCCTAGGGTTGCCAAAATCGCACTACCCTCATGTGGTATAAAAACAATAGAATAATATTTTTATTTCCCACAAAAGCGATGGGGGAGGTTGGGGGAAAACGGTGCTAAAAATTCAGACTGATGTGCTCCTCCTCCCCGGAAATGACACAATTAAAGATCAAAAGGCACTAAGTACGGTAGATATAGGGTGTTTATGACAAATCCGAACCCGGCTTTTCGCACCGCAAAAATAAATTAGACATCGCGGAGAGCTCACACTACGTCAGAACGTAGCCCCAGCCGTTCTAGCAAGATGCTAAAGTTTTAGCACCAACCGCTATCTTAATCAATAGTTATAAGTGATTTTTTCGAAATTTTCAATGGGAAAATTGGTCCCATTTTCGGATGTTTTCGGTTTCTGTGGCCATAGGGCCCCTAGTATTCGAGAGCTCCGTCGGCCGCCATTTTTCCATTGAAATGTTCAGAAAATCGCTTATAACTTTTGAATAAGGTAAAGGTTGGTGCTGAAACTTTGGCATCTGGCTCGAATGGTTGGGGCTACGTTCTGACGGAGTGTGAGCTCTCCGCGATGTCTAGTTTATTTTTACGGCGTGAAAAGCCGTGTTCGGGTTTCTCACAAACAGCCGATACATTGCGCAAATAAGCTCTGCATAACAAACAAAATATATATATATGACGCATCAAGAATATACAGAGTAAAATGAAACAACTAAAATAATACAATACTATGTGACTATATATGCTCAAACAATTCAAACGCTGCAATTTTCAGGTAGTGGTCATTGAGAAGCTATACGTGTGTACTGTCTGTTTTTAACATACTTGGCAAACTTCCTGCAGCTTGATGCTCCCCATCGGTTTCTTAGACTATCGAACGAGCGTGAAAAGAACTCTAACCACGTAACTGATACGGACACGTCACAAAAGAAATTAATGAAGTACATTCATTCGTTCCCCGCATATACATATAGTATTCTGCTGGTTAATGAGTCTCAGAAAGAACGAGTTAGTTTTCTCGTTTTTTTTTAAAGCTGGAGCCAACTGGCGGCAGACTTGAGACTATAGCAACTAGAGCCGTACGAAAAGTCCGATTAATTGCCAAAATGCCAATTTAATTAACCTCGTTGATTTTGTTTGTTCTGAGGCTTGCAATGGGCAGCAATTAGTAACACGAGGACGAGGTGAAGTGTACCAGTCGTGAGCGCGAAAATACTGTATACTTGACGTGAATGCCTCCTATTTTGACCTATCGGTGCCCCAGCATCGGGACGCAGATTGAGCAGGATGTTAGTAACGAGGATAAGGTGAAAGTGTGGTGTGTAAGGTGTTACACCACCAGAAAAGAGAAAATGTAACTAAATAGCGTTACATTTTACTCAATATAAAATAACTATAGTCGTTGACAAGTAAAAAATGCAGCGAAAGATCCGCTTTCGTTGCATTCAGAAGCACAGCGGAAGGCGTTCGCTGCCTTCCGTTGTGCTTTGACTGCACGTGCTCTCAAGACGCCAAACTGTTGTCAAGGGTGAAAAGTGGACGCTGGAGGCGGAGCTTCTACGGCCTCTTTAACCAGTCAGTAACCAGATTACGTTGCTCATTACTATTCGGAAAATTACTGAAGCCATTACTTCATTATTGAAAAAGAAACGTGTTGCCATGTTGAGCTTTCCCCCGTACAAGTTTGTTGATATTTACTATTTAGTAAGGAAGATTTAGTTGAGCGTATGCAGCAGATTACGGTACAAGCGGGAGTTTATGCCGCCACTTGGAGTCTTGGTTGAGCACGGCTGCACGCGGCCGCAGGGTTCGCAATTGGCAGCACGCGATCTACCAAAACTCTTTAATGGATCTAAAGAAGCTCCGTATATTTGGTCAAAAGACTATTTAGCAGCACAGCAAAGAATGCGCTTACGCTTTGAAACGTGTCTTTGTAGCGCGAACGCCTCGTTCCGCAAAAGCGCGCCTGTAGCCTTCTCTGCACTGTAAGCTTAGCATGTGTTTCGCTCATCAAACCACCCTGCGTGGTCCTTCGAGCAGGTCGGCCGAAGGCATACACGCGCCAAGAACAGACGCTCGCGCGGAAGCGCCGGCGGCCCGCGGAGAGCGGCTCGCAGGGCCCCGAGCAAGCAGCGGAGCGGCGAGGGTCCTGCTGAGATCGTTGACTCCGCCGGGAGCAGGGAACCCGGCAGAGGCCCCGATGTCGCCTCGTCTTCGGGGCTTCCGCTTCACGAAGGTCGACGGCGTTCGGTCCCCCTCTCGCGGAAACACTGCCTGGACACGCGCAGGGCAGGACTCGCCCTGCAGACCTCCTTCGGTCTGATATCGGCAACCTCGTCATCATCATCGTTGCCGCCAACAGCAGCAGCTGTGTGACTACTACGGTGCCTGGAACGCGTCTCCGCTGCGGTGTTTAGAGTCCGCTTCCAAAATGGTCCCGAAGTGGCAAGAAATGACGTCACAGAAGCCGGAGTGTCATGCCGTCAGATGCCGCGATCCTGGTGGTTGGTCGTAGAAGTTCCGGCAAAATTACGAGCAAGAGCGAGATACCGCAGACTATCAAGCAGAAGAACTAACTGGCGCAGGACAGGTGTCTGCTGCATCTGCCACCGCTGCTGTGATACCGCCAGAATCGCTGCCGGCGACAGTGCGGCACTTTTATGACGTCATCAGGCGGAAATCGAGGGTCCCCTTTTTTAGACGGTCCAAACACACCAGTCGATTGTCTTTCGTCTTGTACACCCGCATGTTCGGTATAAAGTAGAACCACTAAACTAAATAAGCCCACGCTTAGACTATCAGCGCTGCATTCCCTGATTTTCTTGCGGACGACGCCATCAGTGATGTGATTGGCCTAAGCCATTTTGGAGCACCTTTTGGAGCCGCCCAAACAGTGTTTTGGAGCAGCAAAGTGGCCTTTGGAGCAGCCAAAACTGTGGTTTGGAGCAGCAAAAGTGGCTTTTGGAGCAGCCAAAACAGTGTTTTGGTGCAGAAAAAGTGACTTTTGGAGCAGATATTCTTCGAAAAATAAATATTTGTTTTAAGTGCTGGACAAACGAAGGACACTTTTGTGTTGTGCTGTGACGGAACTCGCTGCTTGTGTTTTAATGCGAAAGTATTAACTGTCTCATGGAGCGTGCCGACGTCATCAGTTGGAAGCGCGAAAACGGCACCTAGTTTCCGCGCGCCTTCGGTTCCATTGGCTGGAACGCGTCGACGGGGCTCCCATCGGCCGCTGTGCTGTGGCCTCCCAAGATCCCGAAGCGCGCGCGCGCTAGTACGCAGCCGACGACAAAGGGAGCGGACGAGCGGCTTGCATGCTTTCACATTCACAACTCATAAGAAGTGCTTAGGCGTACCTCGGGCTTTTTACTGCTGAGACATCCCCCAAGTATACAGTGCTGTAGGCGTTGCCGAGCAATTCCGAAAAAAAACACACTTGCCACCGTTTTACTGGTTCCCGACGGGCCAGATGTTTATAAAAAAAGTAAGCAAACGTAAAACAATGAATTGCAAGCATCCCGGCTGGTGCCTCTGTCGTGCAATCATGTTCACAAGCACGTGAGGGCAACTTCGGCAGGCTTGCGGTTGCACGTGCTTCGTCGCGCGAGCGGAGACAATGGCTGCTCAATCGAAACCGAAGCCATGCCACTCCGCTCCGTCGCCAACTAGTGCCACTAAACAAGCTACGCTTCAGAGTAACGACACTTGGCCATATTGTGGCTTGAAATCATGGTTGCCAGTTATCTGAAGCTTTATTTGAAATCAGAGGCAACGCTTTTACGTCCTCCACAAATGTTTAAACAGTCCGCGACAGAGCAAAGCAATATTACATGAGCTTCCTAACACCGAATCGAACGCTGAGGAAGTCGCACTTTTGAATTATGACGATCGGCAGTTGCGTCTGCTCTGCACAAGCCCCAATATGGCGGCGCCCAAAACAATGTCGGGGAACGGAGTGCCGATACTCTAAGCGCAGCTCATTTAGTGGCTCTATCGCCAACTGGTTCCCAAAATAGTATAAAAATGTAACTGTTCAGCACACGACAATAAACAGTCTAGCGGCGCGTGCTTGCCAGGCCGGCAGGCGAGGTACAGGCTAAACACACAGAAAAAGAGAACCTGAGCGCATCGACGTATGACATCGCGAGCCAGGGTCGAAAAGTTCTTGAAACTCTTTGTGCATCGACTGAACTCATGACAAACAAGCGCGCTGTGCAGGTTCAGCATGCAGACATTGCCTTCTTTGCTTCAGCTCAATTCTCTTCATCAACTTTCTTTCGCGGCAGATTTTTCACGTACCAGGGTCCCTCTCGAAAGGAAGCCCACCGAGAGAAACCTAAATAATCAATACTGATTTACTCAATCACTCAATCAATACTGATTTACTCAAGTATTTAATCAATACTTTGTAACAGTCAGTACTGATTTAAACAAGAACAGGAATGTGGATGCGTTTCAGCTTAGAAAGCGCCACATCTGCAGCGATGTGGGGACGGCAACACACGACGTCGCACGACCACGGCGACTGTGGTTGCGCGACCGCTTCAGCTCACAAAGTAACTCTCGCCGCGCAAAAACGTGGTTTTCTTTCACAGCATGACGGCATGTCCGGCACCCGGCACACTCTAACGTCGGAGCGCCCGCACACGGCCGTTTCTATCGTTGAAATTATTTTAAAAAGACGTGAAACGAGATTCTTGGAACGACAAGAGCGAGAAACGCGAGACGGCGGGAAAAGCCATGAAAGACCGGTTAGACGATTGATGCAAGGTACGTTGAGTCTGGCGGCCGCTTGCGCCATCTAGCTAACGCATGCTTAATTACAGTTCTCAGTTTAGTTTCGGTTTTGAAAGGCGACCAAAATTGGTCCTTTGGCGCAAGCCTGGCGTAGATTACCCATATTTTGGCAAAATGTAGCAGGATGTAGCAGAATAAGCCCCTTGGCGCAGTTTGGCGCAATTGGCGCAGCAATCACATAACTGCGCCATGTTGGTGCTCGGTGCAAGGGAAGGAAAAATTGGCCATCGTCGCGATTAAAAAGTGCGAGTTCCTGAGCCTTATGGCGAATTCGCGTGGTTCTTTCTGCGCGCTCTCAGCGCTCTTTCCGAGCGCACGAAATCGGGTGGTGGAAAGAGAGTGCTGTGGCCTGATCGGCTGGTTCATTCTGAGGGCGCCTCTCCTTCTCAGAGCTCTCCTGGCACTCCGTCTGTAGCCGTCGGAGTGCGGAGCGGCGCAGGCGTCACCTGGTACTGGTACGGAGATCGCGTGGTTTTGTTGACGATGGCCCGGCAGTGGTCTGTGGTGGTGTGCGGGGTCCGGTCAGACGGCGATTGATATGTGGTTCTATACAATTTGTTTGTGCATTCGACGGTGCGAAGACTACAACGGACGGAACGACATTCGTTTGTGACCGTAACAGGAAAAGTCGACGTGTGAAGAATTCCCAGTGCTTTCACGAGATCATAAATCTCGCGGCGGTGATTCCGCTAAGACTAACCAACGAAGAAACAGCTCGCAGAGCTCGCCGCTGTTTTACCGGGTTTTGTGGTCGCTTCAAGAAATTTTCAGGTTTGGTAAAAGTGCGTTCAAAGGCTTGTGTGGTAAAATAAAGGGAAAACCGAATCTGATGCACAGTCATTTGTGTCACATGGCGATATGTGTTATATCCTGCTTGCACAATATTTCGCCATGAGAAAAATACGGTTTATTAACCATTTTATATTTGCCTAGTCTGCCGTACGCATGACGGCTATCGCAGCGCGTTCACTATCGAAAACTCGATGAGTTGCCAACTCTTTCCAAGCATTGGCTTTCGTTCTGTTCTGCAAAAATCAATTCGCATACTGCTGTTGTTTTTTTGTTTGTTTTTTTACATGCCGATGCGTAAAACAATTTACGTCACAACCGTTATTTCGTCACGTTGCGAGCGTAAATTTTGCTCAATCGTCCACCGTACGCTGTAAAATATTTTTAATGCATTATTAAAATTAAGAAGTTTTACTTCCATTACTAGTTTGAGAATCTCGGAGCGCTCTGAAGCCAGCAGTTGTGATCGGCTGAAAAGGATCCCGAGTAGCTCTGGTGGCGAGGAGGGGGCGCTCTGCTGAATCAAGGTCAGAGGAGAGAGGCGACCACTCGAATTCATCATTAGGTGGGGTGTTTTATGCTCGGGCCACAACGTTTTGTTTTTTTCGCGGACTGTTCTAACATCTCTGGAGGATATGAAACCGTATCCTGCTATTTCAGATAAGTCTTCGGACGACTGGCAACCATAGGATTGTTATATTCGGCCAGAAAGTTCTGAACTAGTTTTGTCCGAGTTCGGATGAGTGCAGGAGTCGTGCAGCGGCAGTGCAGAACCGGTGCAGCCAACGTGTTATATGATTGGCGCAGAGATCGGCGTCCGGAGCGGAAGAGCAGGGTGCCGTCTGCATCTGTTGGATCTTGTTTCTCCACGCCACGTCGTATGCTAATTTAATTATTCGCGGTTCGGTGACACCATTCGCGTTTTCTCAGTTTTCAAGTATATAAACGAAATATTTTCTTTGAATATTTTTTATTCGAATATACCAAATTCGTTTTGAGCACGGAATGCGTTTCTGTCTGCGTTTTTAACGGTCGTCCACTTCCTATCGTTTCCATAAGCATTCATGTCCTTCACATGCATTTAGCAGTAGTAGAATAATCCCAAGTGTCTCAATGTTTCGCATTTCGGCAATATGTTCGCGGCATCGGGATGATTTCACGTGGGGAGATACTCGCGACAGCGCGCGGTAGCCGTCACATCAAAAACGAAGGCCTGACGAGAGCGTTTTGGCCAAAACAGTTATCGACCGTCAGTTTTACGTCAAGTTGAAGCGTCAATTTTGATTCTCAAGAGATATCCACGTGAAACCTCGAAGACAATGCAGATTCTCGGCGTTTGTTTCAGGCTTGTTAGTGGGCGGCCACAGACACAACGGACAAAACATGCAGTATTATGTGCTGACACTTATTGTGTGAGAGCAGGGAGGAAGGAGTAGCGGGCAGCCAAGGAAAGGAGGGAGGATGTGGATGATCGAGGCTTGGCCATGAGTGAACGGCGCAGGACGCTTGCGATGTAAATATCATTTCATAAACGCTGTTGTTGAGTTGTGTCATCTACTGTTGACTTGTGCCCTCTACTAACGACCAGTCGGCCGTTCTTACAACATTATGCTCAGCTATGGGGCATGCGACTGCCAATGCACTAAATCCTAGACCTCTGAAAGGCATTGGGATCATCAGCCTGCATCCAAGAACTACTGAAGGCGGGGCTATCAAGAGTGTGATACGTTTCCTGTGTATTTTAAGAAGAGTATGTGCATAGTACCGCGCGGCATCAAAAATAAACAATTTACGTGAGCCAATCTTTCAGAGTCTACGACAGGGAGCAAGACCTGCGCGAGCAGGCCGCGTAAAACGCTTTCAAAATACCATAATCGAGCAAATTCGTACCATATTGTTGGGATCTGAATTTCGTGCTCCCCACGGGTACATTATTTTCATAAATGAGAGAAAATGTAGCATCCGTCTCAGAGTTATTGTTACACATTGCAGAATTTTGAACAAGAGCTCGAGAAATGTCACCACGAGCAGAGACGGACGAGGAGTGCCGTCTGCTCTCGTCGTCTGCTTCTGCACGGAGGCTGAACTGACTCCTTAGCTGGTGCAAGGTTTGGAGGAACTGGGTCTGAACTCGTTCAGAACTGGGACGAATCGGACGCGCCAGTGCAGCGGCCATGCAACTTCCGGTTGTATCGAATGCTCCAGTTCATGCATTGCTGTACTCGTTCAGCCAGGTCAGGCGAATCGAGGACACCTAATGACTCTAAGCACCAAGATGGCCGAGGTGACGTTATCCTGAAGCGTAGCTTGTTTATTTTGTCTAGTCCGAACTATGTGGAGAGCAAGTCGTTTGCTTTTTGAGCAGGAGTGGTGGTGACATCAGAACGACGCCGAGCTCTGATTGGCTTAGATTGAAACGATAGTGGGCAGACCTCAATGTACAGATGCCATGTGGTCTAGCGACAATTTGTTCTCAATCAGCCAATAAGAGCTCGGCATTCCGACATCGTGACAACTCCTGAGCAAGAAGCACACGAACTTGCGCTCTGCATAAGGCGGTTTCACCAAGCACCTTTCCATCTCCGATAGGCGGTGGGCGGCCATGCTGGTGAACGCCTTTTACTATTTTTCCTATTCGTTAGCATGTAACGGATTCCTCGTCAGCGTCGCGCTTTGTGTTGGTAAAACGCAGAAGCACGGCGAGTAGCTCCGCCCAAGATAGAACTCAGGAAGCACGATCGGGGACGTATTTGGGTTGCATAAAACCCGTGTTTTCCTCTCTTCAGAATTACCCTGGGGGCACCTGCTGGGACCAATTTGGCAACCGACGAGACCAAGTCGATTTCATAAAGACCGGCTCGTCTTAAGTTTGAACAAATTCCGGCAGGTGCAAACGTCGAGTATTATCCGGTGCTTCGTTGTACCGCCGACTATTCCGGTAGGCTGATTCGATCACAATGCAAGAGAACTTGAGCAAGCTGGAAAGCACTGTCGTCGCGCGTAGAAACATATAGAGCGGAGTGTTCCGTGGATGCCGACAAGAGTTTGAAACGGAAGTAGGTCACGTGAAACTGCCCTACAGCAGTGTTACGATCGCCGATAGTTCGCTGCGGTATAGTGGCAAGGGGAGGTGTGGCGTTCCTGAACTAGACTGACGACTTTGCGGATCAAACATGCTCACTATTTATGAGAAATGATGGCTTATAACATTGCCATCATTGTTTTAAGTCCACAGTCAAAAAATATTGCGTGAAAGATTGGGAAATATACGGAATCCGGAAGCGGGCCCGGACTACCCGAAAGTCGGCGCCCGTGCGTAATCCCGTAGGGAGAAGTTCTTACGGTTGCAACCCAAGCGGCCGTACTCAAACGAAAACGGTGCAAAGGGGAGTCAGCCGTTACTCGAGGCCAACCCTCTTAAACAATAAAAACCGCCGGTTCAAGCTCAGAGACTTATATAACCTGGTTACACTAGCACTCTCAACAGTCATTAAGCCAACAATCATTGTTATCTCACAACTGTCATTGAGCGCAAGCAAGAGAGACATAACGAAAGTCTTATCGGCTCCAACCAACATTGGCTCCAACACTACAATGGCCGCCCTCGCCGAGCTTTGGCTTCAGCGAAGTGCAGTGATTGTTCTAGCGGCAGCTCTTGCCCCGAATCCTCCCTCTGCCGAAAATATTTGCTGCTACGATACTTTCTAGATGCCTCCTCCAATCTTCCGCAATATTAAGTGCTTCGCAAGCGCTGGCCATGGGCGGCGATGCGGCGGACGCCGCCATCTTTAGCTCAGTTGAACTCAATGATCGTTAGCGGCTCAATTACTGCAGCCATAGCCTCCTCTATACTCACAAAGCCTGGCAGATCGTCACGAGACGCTGCCGCCGAAAGTGAAAAGGTAGAGCGGCAGACAAGAGTCATGTAACGGGCGCCCCGCTGCGGCGAGACGCCGAAACACACTTGTCCCGATCGATGGGATGTCCGCTCGTGCTTCTCGCGTTCCTCGGGCTATCGCTTCTTTTCTCGTCGGGTTTGAAAACCATGTTTCGGGTCCTCGCCGCTGCAAAAGCTGTGCGCTGAATACCAGACTCCCCGAGAAATGCTATGTGCTACCAGATTTTAGCGCTCCAAATCTGCTACCGGGCACTCTATGGCTCCGTCATCAAACTGCCGGGCTTTGTGAGCATAGAGGAGGCTATGCTGTAGCTCAATGGGCGCGTTAAGTTAGTGAGTTCCAGACTTCGGACATCTGTGCTCGAGCGCGCGGGTTCAAAACGTAACTTGACGACCGCGCTTTTTTTTTGTGCCGAGGCGTTATTGACGCTTTTATTTTAATGTTTCCGGTTTCGGCTTTCCGGCGTGCGTTTTAAGATGGCTCCCGTGACGTCAAAAATCGTTAAGAGTTTGGTCGACGACGACTTTGATGAAATAACTGCGTGGAAACGGCGGCCACAGCAAGAGTTTGCATTTGTGCTGCACGCTGTTGGTGCGGCGATGAAAGGTACACCGAACGTCTTCTGAATTCCCAAAAGCCTTAAAGAGTGCTAGCTGAATGGCCGAATTCATCGGCTCGTCTGACCCTGAAATTGTGGTAAGGCACATGAAGAACTTCCCACGATGAACTTGCCACGACGGTAAGGACATGAAGAACTTCCCACGATGACGAACGACCGCACGAGCTGCCAAGTCATCGCCGTCAAAGTATCCACGTATCCAAGCAGGCTCGAGAATAACACGCGACATGCGTGAAGAGAACCGCGAGACTGGCCGCGAGAGTGGCAACGCCGTCATCTTGCCGGAAACCGACCAGTCTGTCTATATGCTGGAAAAAGCGATGGAGAAACTTCATCGTGACGTTGCCGGTGGGAGGAGCCTAATCTCAATTAGCGACGAACTCAACTGGCCGGGAACTTCATCGCGGCTCGGTGATGACGTCAACGAAGAGCGGCGATTGAGTTGTAACTTCATTGGGATTTGTACCCAAAAACTGTCCCTAGATGGGAATGCGCAACGCCGCATCGGAGGCTCTTGTAAAAGCAACATTTTTAACTTCTGAAAATGTATAATTTGGTACAATCTAAATATAATTACCAGTGTCAAGTTTAGATCACATGAATCATGTCTTTTCACGTAAGTGAAACAATTTAGATGATCGCCATGCGTGAGCTGCATCGCGATCGTTATGAATCGTCATGGCCGACGGTGGATGTCGCGCGTAAAGTGCTCGTGTGTCTGTACGAAGATTTGCCTCACTTTTGGAATTTTTGCTGTCAAGTCAGGCTTTTTCAAAGGTTGTCACGTCGCGATGGCCACTCGGCAGTCTGGTGGGGGACGTCACCGAAGTGTCGCTGCAGAACTCGAGGAGTAGGACAGAATCTGGCCCGCAAAGACACGGAAGAAGGCGCATGATTTCGAGAGGGGACGCGCCTCGTCCGTCGCCTCACGGCATCTCGGCTGCAGTTTTGGCAAGTGCTGGGAATCGCAATAGGCGGTTTTAGCGTAGCGTTGCCGTGCGCAGCGAAATTGGTACTGGTAGCTCGCGCTGTAACTTTGAAGCATGCTTAAAGCCTTACCAGCCGTACTGTGGCCACCACAGAACACAGTAACGGTCTGCTAAAACTTGCTACTGGTAGTGAACAGACACCGTGTTGTTTTTGGTCTTATGGAATTTTGCACGAGTGTGCTGCTTCGTAATGTTTCTTCGAAAGCTCGGATCGTAGCGCTCAAGCTCACGAGTTAATTTCTCTAAACCTGTGCATGAGGCACTCCGATACCTGAATTCTAAGGTGTAGGCAAGGGGCATTACATCAACGCGTAACCAGAAAGGCTGTCAATTTTTTGTGCGTTAACATGTGTTTAACTGGATTTTGCAGGACTCATCTGCTGTAACCAAAGGTGCTAGTGAGGACACAGCACAGATGGCAGCTCCACCACCACCACCACCAAATGGTAGGTATAAAAAAGTCTGGACTCATCTCCATGATACACTGTTTGAACCTATGTCGCGTCATTAACATGCATTATGCACGAGTGCCGTCGGTACTCTCATGCTGATGGCCACTGATGGTCTGTGGTTGCAGCTTTGCTACACTGTAATCATGGTGAACTGTGCTGGTGGCCCAAAGTGACAGTTTTAGTGCCCATCTCAGCGATTGCATAAAACGGTGACCACTATCTGCGCCGTGCATAACTACGAGGAAGGTCGAAGAAGCTGTCATAAACATTATTGTGTCAGGTCGGTAGCTCCCAAGGTGGCTGTAGGCCCAACCATGTTTCTAGCAAGGTAACACCTCATCAAGACTCACAAAAACTTAGGTGTACACATGGTGCAGAGACAATCTACACATGGTTACTCGGATTTTGTGTCGAACAAGACAGCAGAAAAAGGGATGAGAGTAAGTGTCACTTGGCAAAAAGGCGGTGGCCTGCTTGCACCAAACATTCCCACTGTGTCTCCGGTCCCATTTCCCAACAGCAGCCTGCTTCCGCCAAACATTCCCGGCAACACTACAGCTACCCACCACTCTGAAATTGACAAGGAAATGACACTAAGACAAGACTGGCTCACCAATTCCAAAATTGACGTCTGCTATTTATATAGAAGGTGCAAAGGGCTGTGGGAACAGGACGCACCTAGCTGGGCATTGCCTATCGAACTCGGCAAAATTGTCGTCATGCACTTTTGCATATTTCTCTTAATTTTTTGCACTTGGGTATTCAAGTCCTCCACCTTTGGCTAGAGATCACAATCTGTAATAGTCCAGTTAAGAGTAAGTAGCAGATGGTTCCTGCCAGCACACAGGACAATATTTTCTGCGTACTGAACTGGACAAATACGGGCAAACTTTGTCGTGATCACTTGACGGTTTAAACTTCTGCCTAGGCCTAGCCCAAGTTCCTGCACTAGCACATATTGCCACGCGCGTCTCCGAGCAGGCGCGCTTGTGGCGGAGTGATTGTCGTGCTTGCCTGCCTTGCAAAGGTCCGAGGTTCGATACCTGGCCGTGCATGTACCTTTTTGTTAATGCCCCACACCTCCACCAAAATGTCACGAATGACAGATGATGAGGTGATGAATGAACAAAAATGGAACATTTAATTTGGTGAACTTGTGCCAAAACAAAAATACAAAGAGGTAGCTTTGCAGGCATCAAGGCGGAGTAGCACGATCGAGCGTAAGAGCGAGGCTCCATATCGCCTCACCCTCATATACGTGAGTGTCTGGGACAATCGGCGTAGAAGGTTCGGCGCATATAACATTTGAACTTCGAACAAGCAAGAGGGTTCTTGAATTTACCAGAATGCCAGATTTACAGAAACAAAAAAAAGGTGCCTGCACGGCCAGGCATCGTACCTCGGACCTTTGTAAGGAAAACAAGCACGACAATCACTCCGCCACATGCGCGCCTGCTCGGAGACGCACTAGGCAATAGGAGCAGCCTCTGCCATTAACCGCATCTGACATGTACAGAGTGGTGGCCACCACCACGGCGCCAACTGACATGACATCACACGCAAACCATGTATGCGTGCTACTGAAACTGTCATGTTGTCAGCCGTGCACCAGTCATGAGGTGAACTGCCACCCTCGATGGTGAGGGCCTGAACTGCCCCCAACTGCACTGTTTAGGACCTCTCGCCCACTCAGCCGGAGCAGCTGGTTGCATTGTAGATGCTGCTGGAGTGCAACATGAATTCCCTAGCTTTAGAGAAGTGCAGTCAAGGTCCCAAATTGGCTGGCAAGCATTAAGTTGACTAAAGTAGAAGTTTGGGCTAGTTGGTATTTCATGATTAAAGATTAAAACAGCGCAAGGACACGGACAAGAACAAGAAGGTAGACGAACAAGGCGCTGTGTAGAGAACCGTGGAAAGGAAACCTGCATCATATGGCAATAATAAGTTATTTTAGGCCGAGTTCCTTCATCCTTGCTTTATTCAGTTACATCCAGAGCAGCTCGTGCTCACATCCTTTATTGCTGGCTCAACACAATGTGGAAGAGCTGGACTTCGACAGCAGCAAGTGCATTGATGGGAACAACAGTTAGCGTGTCATTGGAAATCAGCTATGACAGACAGTTATAGCAGAGAGGAAGGCGAATGCTGCAGTCTTGTGTTTTCCTGCCTTTTCCTTTTCTGACCTTCTGTTGGGTTTCGAAGTGACCGATTTCCACCAGCTTGTCCCTTTCCATTTTTGTATGTGATCGACAGAGCAGGCCTGTTTACTGCAAAGTAATTAGATCAAGCTAAATGCACATTGCTGAGGGCTCCCCGTCTCATAGGTTACGTGCTGTACTCGAAAACCTACAGCATGAGTGTGCTGGTCTGAGCACTTCCTTGGTTAGGAAGGTGCTCGCATAAACCAAACGTCTTTCCGAAGTCTCGCATTCTTGCTATTTCCAGTACTGCATGAGAGTTATGAGAGAAGGTTAAAGCAGTGGTATGCCTTACACTACTGGGATTATATTGTTCTATGCAAATTCTCTAACATGCTGTTTAAAAATGTATGTATTTGACAGCATCAGCCCCTTTTGTGTACTTCGGCTGCAGGCTCTGGTGGGACAAGCAGCTGCACATGCCCAGCAGTCATCTTCACTGACCACACTTGTGCTGCACCTCATGGTGGTGCAGAATTTTCATCTACAATAAAAATGATCCATATGCACTATTTTGCTTCTGCCATGATTTCAGTATAGCATGGAAACAAGATTTGCAGAAGTACCTTGGTCATACCCGACAAAATTGTCATACATGGAATAAAATTTTTATGTCAGCAAATCTCGGTGCAATTGTGTATGTACCGACACTTGTACCGCAACTTCTGATGTCAATATGAATTTCATATACAAGGAACCAGAAATTTCCCAATTAATTGTGGTACGGTGGTGGAGCTCCAATCATCCAGATGCCAGCAATCACAGTTAATTCTTCACCTTTTCTTTCTCTATGCTTAGAACAATACACTGTTGGAGCCGGAATGCCTACACAGTCGATGAGAAGCGAGATGCCACCCGTGAGGGGGCCCTGCTTTTGTTCTCAATCGTAATGCTTCGGAGTCTAGCTTATGCAGTTTGCATTTTTGCCACGTTACCCTGGCCATAAACTTTCTGTTACAAAGCTTTTTCAGAAAAAGCAACATATTGCCGCGCGCGCAGCATGCTAGGTAAGCAGCGCGCGCGTGGCCTAACGGTTATAGCGCCTGCCTCCCACGCGAAAAGCCAGGGTTCGATTCCTGGCCGCGGGGACGCCTTTTTGTTGACATCTAATGTATGTTCTGGTAAATTCGAGAACTCTGTTGCATGTTCGAGGTTAGAATGTTCTATGCGCGAACCTTCTACGCCGATTGTTCGAGAAGCCCACGCGTGTACAAAAGGGGCTCCGCGTGGCGAGCGGCAGTCAGTTTCGCCCCAGCGTTCGACTCTGCTCTTTCGCCGACTCCGACGCCCGCGACGCTCTACTGTTATCTTTCTGTTTCCTTTTTCTTTTTGGGCACAAGTTCGCCCCCATTAAACGCTTCAGTTTTCCAGTTATTCTTTTGTTTCCTCGCCTCTCCATTCGTGACATCTTGGTGGAGGTGCGGGGTAACGCCTGCCCCTGCCGCGTACCCCTCCGAGCTCCCGCAGTGCAAGTCCGATCACAAGCCCCCAAGAACCCAACGAAGACCAGACCGAGCTCCGATCAAGTCGCCGAAACCTTGGCCTACCCCCGGATTTAGGACCCTTGCCACCAAGGACCAGGGAAACAAGGACGACGACGATGGCCAACCAGTCGGAGACCCCGGCCGCTTCTGCCGTTGTATACCTGCCCGTCGCACCCCGGTCTCCGACGCCTTTCCACGGGGAGATCCACGAGGACGTTGAAGATTGGCTTCAACATTACGAACGAGTGGCCCGCCATAACCGATGGACACCGGAGCAGTGCCTTCAGAACGTCTACTTCGCTCTGGAAGGCACGGCACGCTCCTGGTTTGAGAACCACGAAGAGTCAATTTCGTCGTGGGAAGAATTCGAGGCCGAGCTGCGACGCACCTTTGCCAACCAGCACCGACGACAGCGTGCCGACGAACTCCTGCGAGCGAGAACCCAAGGGCAGACCGAGAGTGTCACAAGCTTCGTCGAAGACGTTCTCCACCTGATGAATCGCGCCGACCCAAACGCTTCCGAAGAGAAAAAGCTGCGGGTCTTGATGCACGGCGTAAAAGAAAACATCTTCGGAGGCCTTGTTCGGAGCCCGCCTACCACCGTCGAAGGCTTCATCACGGAGGCCACCAACATCGAACGTGCCCTCCAAGCTTGTGCCGCTCACTATCACCGAGGTCCCGGCGTCGCTGCCGTTTCGTCTTCTGGCTGGAACAACACAGACATCCGCGAGATAGTCCGGGACATCGTCCGTGAAGAGCTGAAGAAGCTGCTACCGGCCGCCGAACGTCCAGCTTCACTCTCGATCGCCGAGATTGTTCGAGAAGAGGTCCAGCAAGCGCTCCAGCCAGACATTCTCGCCGACGCCACACCGGAACCACCAGCTGTGACCTACGCCGCAGTTGTTCGTCGTCCGCAGCCTCCTGTCACCCGGCAGTACCCAGCTGCACCCCGACGAGAAGTCTCTTCGCCGCAGTACACTCCGCGCCAAGAGCAGCGTGGACCTCGCAAGACCGACGTGTGGCGCACGGATGACGGCCGTCCGGTGTGCTTTCACTGCGGGGAGGCTGACCACGTTTACCGAAGGTGCCCCTACCGCCAGCTCGGCCTGCGAGGATTCGCGCCAAACGACCGTCGACCTCGTTTTGGAGAACGACCAAGAGACATCGAGGAATACCTCCGTCGCCCTCCGTCACCAGCGCCAACAGCACCACTAGGTTCCCGTTCTCCATCTCCCCGACGTTCCGCATCGCCTCTCCGTCGGTCGCGCCGTGACAGCCTGTCCCCCTATCTCGTCGGGAAAACTAAGTGCGGCAACGCCCGGAGGTGCCGTTGCCGAAGACGACCCAGGTAAAGAGCCTCCAAGAACGCCGGAGTGCTCCCACTCTCTCGACGCCACGCATCCCAACGACGCCCCTGCAACGGTGTCCAACAACCTAAACGTCGCCATCGACGGCCACGACGCATCAGCACTCGTAGACACCGGAGCAGACTACTCAGTCTTGAGTGGGAGGCTCTCCCGCCGCCTTCGAAAAGTCATGACGCCGTGGGATGGACCTCTAATACGAACCGCCGGAGGACACCTCATTACACCAGTCGGAAGATGCACCGCTCGTGTCGAGATCCATGGTGAGACGTGCCCTGTGAAGTTCGTCGTTCTACAAGACTGTTCCAGAGACGTCATCCTCGGCATGGACTTTCTGTGTGAATACGCCGCCATCATCGACCTTGGTGAGAACAGATTGACGCTGCGCAAGCCTTTTCCGAATTCAGAAAAACCCCAAAGAGCGTCAGCCACCGTCCGAGTTGCTGCCGCCCACGTGAACCTGCCGCCACGATCAAGTGTTGTCGTACCCGTCGTGACCGATGCAGCTACCTGCGGCGAAGTTGTTCTTGAAGGCAACCTTCAATTGCTCCTGGGAAGAGGAATAGACGTCGCAAGAGGAGTGACTAAACTTCAGGATGGGCGCACCGTTGTCCTCGTGACAAACTTCCGACAAGAAACACAACACCTCACAAAAGATGCCGCTGTGGGCCAGGTCGAGGAACTTTGGAACTCCGCCGAAATCGCCGCGATTGATGAAGAATCATCGCCACCTCAGCAAGACATTACGCCGCCAGCGCAGCTTGACATTGACCCCAAGCTTCCAGGCCCGAAACGACGGCAGCTGAGTGACCTCCTAGCCGAATATAGCAACTGCTTCGCGACGTCGTCGAAGGTGCGCCAAACCACCGTTGCGAAGCATCGCATCGTCACCGACGACGACGCGCTCCCTGTGCACCGATCGCCGTACCGAGTCTCTATACAAGAACGGGAGGTCATCCAACAGCAAGTGGAAGAAATGCTGAACAACGACATAATCCAGCCTTCAAGCAGTCCGTGGGCCTCTCCAGTCGTGCTGGTTAGGAAGAAGGACGGGACGCTCAGGTTCTGCGTGGACTACCGGCAGCTGAACGCGGTAACGAAGAAAGACGTCTATCCACTCCCCGGATCGATGACACGCTAGACCGCTTGCGCCACTCTCGATACTTTTCATCGATGGACCTGAAGAGCGGTTACTGGCAGATTGAGGTCGACGAACGGGACCGAGAGAAGACAGCTTTTGTTACGCCAGATGGCCTGTACGAGTTCAAGGTCATGCCTTTCGGCCTATGCACGGCGCCGGCAACGTTCCAGCGTGTCATGGACACAGTAATGGCAGGGCTGAAGTGGCAGAGCTGTCTCGTCTACCTTGACGACGTCGTGGTGTTTTCCAGTGACTTCGACAAGCACTTGCGACGACTCCGAGCTGTTCTCCAAGCCATTCAGACCGCCGGACTCACACTCAAGCCGTCAAAGTGCCGGTTCGCCTATGACGAACTGAATTTTCTGGGCCACGTGGTTAGTGACAAAGGCGTCTGCCCAGACCCCGAGAAGACTCGCGCCGTCGCGGCATTTCCAGCGCCGACAGACAAGAAGGCCGTGCGAAGATTCCTTGGACTTGCGCCTACTATCGACGCTTCGTTCGGGATTTCGCTAAAATTTCCGCACCGCTCACAAACCTGACGAAGGACGCCGAGAAGTTCGAATGGGGCGAGGAGCAGCAGCAGGCATTCGACGAGTTGAAACAACGACTCCAGACTCCTCCTGTGCTTGGTCATTTCGATCAGGGTGCGGAAACCGAGATTCACACAGACGCAAGTAACGCGGGACTCGGCGCAGTACTGGTCCAAGTGCAAGAAGGCATCGAGAGAGTCATCGCCTACGCAAGTCGGACACTGTCCAAGGCGGAGAAAAATTACTCCACGACTGAGAAAGAATGCCTTGCGGTCGTCTGGGCAATCACGAAGTTTCGTCCGTACTTGTACGGGAGCCCGTTCTGCGTGGTGACGGACCACCACTCGCTTTGCTGGCTTGCGAACCTCAAGGACCCGTCAGGACGCCTCGCTCGGTGGAGTCTCCGACTGCAAGAGTTCAACATGACTGTGGTCTACAAGTCAGGCCGCAAGCACAGCGACGCCGACTGCCTGTCCAGAGCCCCCGTCGAAACGCCTTCCGGCTGCAGCGACGACAGTGACGACGAGTGCTTCCTAGGAGCAGTCAAAACCGACGACATGGCACGACGTCAATGGGACGATCCTGAGCTGCGAGCATTAATCGAGCACCTGGAAGGGGCGGGAGTACCGTGCCCCGTGTTTTCTCACGAACCCTGCCGACTTTCGCCATTCGACAGGGTGTGCTCTACAAAGAGAACTTCGGAAACAACAACTCGCCGTGGCTACTGGTAATCCCGGCCGACCTTCGAGAGGAGATTTTTCAAGCATGTCATGACGACCCGACGTCCGGACACCTTGGTTACAGCCGGACACTGGCCCGTATTCGTGAAAAGTATTACTGGCCAAAGCTCCCCAAAACCGTCCACCTCTACACCCGATCCTGCCACGAGTGCCAGCGACGCAAGAAACCGCCGACGAAGCCGACAGGTCTCCTGCAGCCGATTCCTCCGCCAACTACACCGTTCCAGCAGATCGGAATGGATCTACTTGGTCCTTTTCCGCCGTCGACCCTGGGAAACCGGTGGATAATCGTCGCCACAGATTATCTCACGCGGTACGCAGAAACGAAGGCCCTTCCTTCAGGGACGGCTGTTGAAGTCGCCAAGTTTTTCATCGAATCCATCGTCCTCCGGCACGGCGCTCCCGAAGTTTTGATTACAGATCGCTGATCATCGTTCATGGCACAGCTGACCCAAGAAATCCTCCGGCTCAGTCACACCAGCCATCGTCGTACTACTGCGTACCACCCACAGACCAACGGGCTGACGGAGCGACTCAACAAGACAATCGCCGACATGATTTCTATGTACGTCGATGTAGAGCACAAGACGTGGGACGAGGTGTTGCCCTACGTCACGTTCGCCTACAATACGGCGGTGCAAGAGACCACAAGATTCACACCTTTCCAGCTGGTACATGGTCGGAAGGTAACGACCATGCTAGACGCGATGCTGCCCCATGAGCTCGCTGACAATGAAAGCGACGACGCCCAGGTGGTTGCTCAACGGGCCGAAGAAGTCCGCCAGCTCGCCCGACTCCTGATCCAAGACCAGCAACGCGCCGACGCGGGCCGCTACAACGTTCGTCGCAGGGACGTCCAATTCCAGCCCGGAGACAGGGTGTGGGTGTGGACGCCCATCCGTCGCCGCGGCCTTAGTGAGAAACTGCTGAAACGGTACTTTGGACCGTACAAGGTACTTCGTCGCCTCGGGGAGCTGAACTACGAGGTGATGCCCGAGGGAACACGAACATCGTCACGCCGCCCACCACGACCTGAGGTCGTCCACGTCGTGCGCCTGAAACTGTACTACGCTCGATAGGACTGTGGACTGTGTCGATAGGACTCTTGTTTATCGTTCTTTTTTATTTTGTTTTGTTTTGTGCTGCATCGAGGCGATGCACTTTTTAAAGGGGGAGTAATGCCGCGCGCGCAGCATGCTAGGTAGGCAGCGCGCGCGTGGCCTAACGGTTATAGCGCCTGCCTCCCACGCGAAAAGCCAGGGTTCGATTCCTGGCCGCGGGGACGCCTTTTTGTTGACATCTAATGTATGTTCTGGTAAATTCGAGAACTCTGTTGCATGTTCGAGGTTAGAATGTTCTATGCGCGAACCTTCTACGCCGATTGTTCGAGAAGCCCACGCGTGTACAAAAGGGGCTCCGCGTGGCGAGCGGCAGTCAGTTTCGCCCCAGCGTTCGACTCTGCTCTTTCGCCGACTCCGACGCCCGCGACGCTCTACTGTTATCTTTCTGTTTCCTTTTTCTTTTTGGGCACAAGTTCGCCCCCATTAAACGCTTCAGTTTTCCAGTTATTCTTTTGTTTCCTCGCCTCTCCATTCCTTTTCTTTCTCTATGCTTAGAACAATACACTGTTGGAGCCGGAATGCCTACACAGTCGATGAGAAGCGAGATGCCACCCGTGAGGGGGCCCTGCTTTTGTTCTCAATCGTAATGCTTCGGAGTCTAGCTTATGCAGTTTGCATTTTTGCCACGTTACCCTGGCCATAAACTTTCTGTTACAAAGCTTTTTCAGAAAAAGCAACATATCACAAACGTACAAAGTTCTAATTTTAGGTGCCATACTAAAAAATCTCTGACATCACATGCTTGGTGAGGTGTTTCTTCAGCCCAGGTACCAGAGCAATAATAAAGAAATATACTTCTGTCTATCTTTTTCTAACATGAAACAGAATTTTCTGAAATACCAGACTTGCCTGCCATGGGCTTGGTGGCAGTCGTTTTAATGCATATGCAATTGCTTCAGATGAAGAAAAGTGTCCTCGTATCAAACTGCTCCTTTATAATAGGTAGTCGATAAAAGAACCCAACAAAATTGAATGCCGCTTGTACCATCTGCTAGGTAGATCGCTCTGCAGTCAAAAGGGACTTGCAGTGTCTACTAGCTTGGGCAAGTTACAAAGTATGACACAAAATTGCAAGCAGATGCACATAAGTATATTTCAGATGTGATGATTCGAAAGACAAAGCTCGTAACAGGCTCGACGGCCGTCAGGCTGCAAGTTTGACGAGGGCGACCCTGGTAGGCAGCACATACTAGGGGTGCAGAGGCAGCCACCTTTATTATTTTCAACGCTGCACAGCGTGTCCTCTGCTGTCAAAGATCACACCGTCCTCGGGGTCGAACTCTTGAGGTGCAAGGGGCTCGGGAAGATACTGTTATACGAGCCTGCCTTGTGCAGAAAGGCAAATGATGTTGCTGTGCCGAGAACCTTTGCAACCACTGGACCTGCTTTTGAGCATCCTATTCACTGCTCCACAACATAATCTTAAGCAATGCTTTTTGTTAAGCTTGGCCTTGGGACAGCACAGCATCCTTTGGGATTGCGAGGAATTGGTGTGCAACCACGGTTTCAGGGGTTAGTCGCTGTCACCTGCACACAACGGCCTGTGACATTAATGTTTCATAACCTTTTCAGTTGTCCAAAAGCACATCAAGACTAGATAGATATGCTTTCTATGCTAATGCAGTCTGTGCTTGGAACTAGTAGCAGCATCTAGGTTTCTATAAAATCCCCAAAACCCTGCAATATAAAGATAATAATAATAATAATAATAATAATTGCAAAAAAATAATGTGGAGGTATTTACACTTGGCTTAAACGATACAAAAAATCATGTCTTGCAGAGCAACGAGGTGCAGCGTGAATATCAGGCAATCAAAATTATGTATAATGATCTGCCATACAAACAGAGTTTGGCAAGTGTGAAGGAAAAACGGACACTGCATGCTTAAGCTGAACAATTTCCCGATGTTGGGGCCCTAGACGTTTGGATGAATTATACACATCCGATCACAAGAGTAAGCTTGAATGTGCGCTTAAAACGATCTCGCACGACAGTCATCACGTTGAATGACGCGCCCGTTTTCTACCGAGAGCTGTCGTGCAAGCACATTGACAAAATGTTCAATTCAGACTGTATTAGAACACGGCGTATTGATACGTAAGAGTATTTACCGAGCGCACTGCTGAATTCGCATCGCTGAACTTCTTGCTTGTCGTCTCTCCGTCTTCCTTTCGCGCGAAGTCCACCCACCTTGAACCCCGGGTGATCGATTATCGTCTCTTTAACATCCAACAAAACGCGACTCGCAGCGCACCGATGCACGGTGATGTTTTCGCCGCACCAAAATATGCCTCAAGCGACTCAGAAGCTGAGAGCACTTGCTGCTCGGCTGTCTGCAAATGGGGCCCCTCGCGACGCCGCCAAAGCTTCCGCGGCAACTTTCAGAGCCAGCGAGTGTCGGGTAGTATTCCCCGATTTCGTCCCTGACGAACCTTGAACCGAACACATAAAAAACGTAGCGATAGTCCGTGAAAGACCGCTTTGGCTCGCCCCGTCCGCGAGCGTGAACGTCGCCATCTTCATTGAGTTTGGCAACTCCGGCTGCCTGACGACTACAAAGTTATCTCAATCGCCAAACTGAATCGTGACGACATTTTGAAGTCACCGCTAACTTTATTATTTCAACAGCATATCTCGAACTCCATCGGAATCCGTAGGGAAAAACTCAATCGCAACGTCACATCACGTGACCAAAAGGGCAGCCAATCAGCGACCGATTGAGTTAACTTTATCGTTGAGTTTGCGATCTAGCATAGACATAGCATAGACAGACTGTTCGAGCTCTCGCGCACCATCTCCGACAACGGAGCTCGCGGAGCGCACCCCGCCACCGTGCACCGGAAATGAGACAGTGTGTTTAGTTTAGCTGGAATGCACTTTGATCGTTGGAGCGCGCTCGAGCGCGTTAACCTAACGCGCCCTTTGGCTTCCGCGACGTGCCGTGATCGTTATATAAGGCCGCTCTGGCCCCGAATCATACCCGTTCCGACAACATTTGCTGCTACGATACTTTCTAGATGCCTCCCCCAATCTTCCGCAATAGTAAGTGCTTCGCCGGCGCTGGCCATGGGCGGCGACGCGGCAGCAGCCGCCATCTTTAGCTCAGTTGAACTCAATGACCATTAGCGGCTCAATTGCTGCAGCTCAATGACAGTTGGCTCCGCCGTGTAACTCCGGTCGATCGCGATTGAGTCAACTGTCGTTGGCTAAATGACAGTTAAAAGCGCTAGAGTAACTAGGGTATTAGATGCTTCCATTTCCCGTTATTGCTACTATATTCGCTGTCACATGAAGAAAAGGGAAAGTTTTACGCATTACTCATTCGCTGCGCGAAGTAATTCTGACAATATTTGGTTGTCAAAGCAAAAACGGTGCTTTAGGCGCTTGAAACGTGCACGTTTTGATAAAATAACACAAAATGAATACAAAATGCACCTACGTATATTGGAATTCAATGAATAAAGCAGGAAATTGGTAACGTTCCGCGAAGAACCGGACCTCTTCTTTTTTTTTTTTACTGCGGTTCTTGAGGAGATTGCCTACCAATACAGTCTCTATACTATCTTCGTAATCTGTCTCATGACTTCCCAGATGTATTAAGAAAAAAAAAAACGTGGTGTTATGCAACTGCAGAGTGCAAGTATTGTTCTCTGGAGGATGTCCACATAAACGTTCGTACTTTCCACGTTCTCCTAGCTGCAGAAGCGCATTCCCAGTTGCAGAAATCACGTAATTCACGTGGTTCGTGACCTACCTGACCTGACCAGCGTGAACTCGGCGGCCCACTTGACTCTCACGAGCGCGTTTGCCAAGCAAACACGAGGACGATCCTCGAGGAAAAGTTATTCTCTGACGGAAAATGGTGCCCATTGTTGCTGCGGCAGCGAGGTTCCATGGATCTCAATTATGTGAGAAGAACAAACGGAAGACGCCGGTAACGTGGCCGCCATATACACACGCGGCACACTTCAATGATGTGGAAGGCTGGCGCTCCTCGTCCAATGTTTTGAGTGCCCATGAAATTCTGGTGGCACCAACAAAACTTCTTCATACTCCGCTTTCCTGGAGAGGGAGAGCAAAAGGGAAGGAGGGTGGGGGAGGAAGAGGGAAATAATTGTTATTCGTAAAGGTTTTGGTTACATAGCTTTGTATAGAGGAAGAGGTCTCGGTAGTTATAACTACCATGGCACCTTGTGATAGTGTATGAAATTTAGTATAGATCGATCAAGCAATTATACAATTGTCACATCATATGCAGACAACAGCTGAGCACAAGTTATATCCTTTCTCTTGCTCAAACAGAGAACGAATAGGACGGATTGAGGTGGCAACTGGTAGCTCTAAGTGATAAATATGTTTAGGCTCTTTTTAATAACGATGGTGTTCATACTACCTAATGTTTATCGTCAGATATTGTTAGATATTGTTAGGATTTGCATAGTTTGTGTCACACAATAGGCCATTTATTATTTACAGTCGAAACAACGAAATCCCTATATATGTGGTCATACAAAACCGTTGGTCAAGAAAATGAGGCATCGATTTCATAAATCCAAACTGCATTTAAAGAAAAGGGTCGCACTATTTATTGACTAGTATTGTTGACGTTATTGTATGGTCTTAGGCGGTTATATTCCGGAACAAAAAAGAAAACAAAATGGCAGCGATTTGCACCTTCAAGATGACGCATGAAATGCATTATGGGGAATTGGTGTGCCACGTGACGTATATTTCCCTCTAAATTCAGCGGAAAACTGAATGGTTGTATAGGTCATGTTATTTCAGATCACTTGACGTTGATTTCTCCCGCTATATTTAGCGGGGAAACTGGATTAGTGTCTGGGTCACAAGACGCGAATATTTCCGCTAAATTTAGTGGGTAATTGAATTGGTGTATATGTCACGGACGTCAATGTCCCTTTAAATTTAGTTGGGAAACTAAATTATGTTTTGACCACAAGACGTAGATTTTCCTGCTAAATTAAGCGGGGAAACTGAGTTGACGTATAGATCACGTGCAGTCGATTTCCTGACGTCAGTTGACGTCAGGGAAATTGACGTCAGGGAAATTGACGTCAATTGGCGTCAATTGACGTGACGTCAGTTGACGTCACGTAGTGCTACTTTTTCGCCAAATTTAGCGGGGTAACTGAACTGGCCGTATAGGTCACCCGACGTCAATTTTTCCGCGCAGTTTAGCAGTAAAACTGAATTGGTAGTCGCGCACACAGCTATGGCCATCAGTGAATACTCCCTATACTTTCTCGTACATGAGTGCACCATCGCAAGACAGAACACGCGAGTTGTTAAAGCAATATGACTTTATTTGGGTCTAACAGGATTAACTTTCAACCGGCGCACGTCGCTCCGCTTCAGAGGCTGGCTTCTCGCCTGATTGTCCTTGAGACAAGCCAGCTGTAGGCGCCTCAAGCATAAATCCACATCTACTACATGATTACAGAGGCCCTCTACTTCTTTTAGCGTCTTTTTTTTTTTAGTTCGTTTACTTTGCGTTGCCATTAAATGAAAGGAAGACACCGATGTCGCCACGCCAAGGAGAACCCGGAAGCGACGGACTGGTCAACCTCAAGAGACAGACTTCACTAACCGTTCCGCGCATGCGTGACATCGCCATAACTGCAGCCCGCAGGCGGCAGGAGGCGGTGTACGAGACAGCTCGCGCCGTTTCGTGCTCCGCTCGCTCATACCATTACGAGTAAAATTGTCTACTCGGTTTTCGAACGCGTTCGAACGCCGAAGGGCGACGTCCGGCGTTCGGCGTTTGCTTTCGAATATGCAGTAGTGACAAAGGCAGCTAGCTTCGCGTCTACCCACTAATCATTCGAACCAGAGCTCGGTGTTCT
>JAZHYW010016107.1:55000-77500 GCA_037355805.1 Ixodes ricinus | reverse complement strand
TCGGGGGGGGGGGGGGGCCCGTCCATGACAAAATGCTGTATGAGGGGGAGGGGGAGAGGAGACCCCAGCAAAATGGAAGATTTCGGGGGGGGGGGGAGGCCGGGCCCCATGGAACCCCCCCCCCTGGATACGTGCCTGCTTTAGACGCTGTCGGAGGCATTCCTTGAATGGCGGTCATACAAAGACTGTCTGAAGACATGTTCGAAGCACACATGCGTGAAGGAAATTCAGCATGCTTCATTTATGTCTGCAACGTCACTGCAACATAGAAAAAGTACATTTCGCTTTTGTGGGCCACATTATTTAATTCCGGTAATCAATAAAAAAAGTCATCATTATCGTAACAAATAAATCCAATGTCCCCGAATTTGATCCGAATATTTAGAAAATCGAAATAGGTGGGTGTGACACCTTTGCTGTGTGTTCTTCCCGAGCGACAGTCTCGGCCGGTAGAGAAACCTGCGAAGCAAACTGAACCTCCTGGAAGCCTAAAAGTGGCGGCCGACATTTCACGAAATTTAAGTTTTCTCGGAGCCCCGAATTAGCGAAGCTATGATGTTTCTAAGTGGTTTCTTATAACAACAACGACACAGTGATGGGAGCGGCATTTCACCTTTCGCAGCTGGTTCTGCAGCGGACAAAAATATTTCTTCGGAGGAGCCACTGACGCTTTTGGAGCAGATGCAAACATCTGTTAGCAACTTGGCGCATCACTTGAAAATTAAACAGTGATTTCACGGCTAATGAGTTCGTATCTGATAATGATTGAAGATTCCTCAACGATACTAGAGCATATTACTTAATACCTTTTGAAATATAAATAGATAGGGCACAAAAGGAACGCAGGACCTTCTTTTTAGAAATACGCCTCCATTCAAAGTGCGTTCCATTTACGATGTGTACTAAAACAATTGGTTGAAAAACAAATCATAGCGGAACAGTTCAGTTAGAATAAAACCTCTCTATCCTCCCACTCTTACCCCCAGTACTTTATTTAGTCTATAAACATAATTTATGTAAAATGCCCGCAAAAACTACCATATTTGCTGACACGCCGGTAAAAAAGAAAAAAAAAAGAATTGCGAATTTTAAAGTTTTATGAATCTACAAAACTCAACACTCTAATATTATGAACTGCAAAAGTGACTACCCACCAATACCTACACTTTGCTCTTTAAACGTGACACTGATCTTTGTCGGCTTTGGAGCCAGAGGGAAGTGCAATTTCGTTGCTATTTCAATCGACAGCTGCACGGCAGTGCCTTGCCTACTGTATTTATTCAAATATACCCCCCCCCCCCCCCGCACATTTTTTTCTCCCTCTTTCTAGGCACAGCTTTTTAAAATGAGAGCTCGCGCAATCAAGAACAAAGTAGACTTGTAATAGTTGCGCGTTACTCGTTACGCGGAACAATCTAAAAAAGTTAAAACATCACTATGTCCCTTCGATTTTCAACAGTTTGCCAGAGTCTTTGCTGAACTTATCATCCTTTCGTGCGGTAAAACGGAATGTAAGAGAATGGTGCCTCACGCTCGCGCAATAATATTTATACAATTACTTAGTGCGTATTCGTTGCCCCCATCCCTACATTATTGTTGTTTGTTTGTTTTGTTTCTCCAGTGTTCAATGTGTCACGGTATTTTGTTGGCTGCATGGTCCCACAAACAAGCATCTTTGCTTTCGTGGGCCAGCACGCTTACACACACATGAATTTTTTCAAAGATAATAAAGATATTATTATTATTACTAGTAGTAGTAGTAGTACTAAGAATAATTTCGGAGCCTATCGCGCTAACTCAGGAGCATCGCCATTCCAGCCGGTGCTCCTCGCACTTTGATGCAATGCGGTGAAGCTTGACGTGCGCGGACGCGTGTGAGAGGCGGCACGGAGGCGTGCGGCAGACATGACAATCGAGTGACCGCCATCCTACTATTTTGCAATGGTTTCTCGCGAATTTTAGCTGCTGACATCACCGACAAAGTCTGAAAATTTAGATGATGTCGGTGTTTAATCCGTCTGGGCATTAACCGGCCAGCGCTGTTGACGATCAATCTCAATACTTCGTTTCACCTTAGTTTAAAGTGCAGCCGACGCTACGAGCCATGGGGACCGATCAAACAACGTCGGAGCCGACATCGTGGCATTCGTCCAGCTTCTTGTACTTGTTCTTTCATCGACTAAACCAATCAAATGCAGCGAATGTCACGTGACTTGCGGTTTTAGTATGCGCGTTCATATTGTATGTGTTGGAGCCTTCGAGTGTGCTCTATTTTAAGATGAAACAAACTATACGGTGAGTACAGACGCCGTGAAGTACATATTTCTACCAGTTTCCTTTCCTCCGACTTCTATGAATATTAGGGTGAACCATTAATAAACTATTTTTTGTTTTTCCCTTTGCTTACGCTTAATTCGGCGCGGGTTTGGCGCAATTAGCCAAAATTACACTTTGTGACAGACTCGTTCATGGCGCAATTCAGCACAAATGGCACAGCACTCCATCACTGAACAACAACAAAATAAACAAAAACAACAAAAACAGCAACAACAACAACAGCAACTAACAGCCAACAAGAAAATAAACAAAAACATAAACAACAACAGTGTTGGTATGGACTAGTATCATGCAATACGATTGTAGAGTAGTTATGTTAGCGGCCCATTAGAAGTAGCCCTGCAAGTGCCTCCTAACCGGTGCACATAACATGAAGATAAAGTAAGTAGACAGGCGAGTTGGTTTATGTTACACAGCTTCGAAAACCGGATACGACGGACGAAAAAAAGGGGCAAACATAAAATGTCTCAACGTTTTGTGCTTGTCCCTCCTTCGTCCGTTGTCTCCAGTTTTCAGAAATGTGGCACATGACATGATTTAGGAGTCCACTCGACATATTAGAGGGTCAATCAAGCAACAGGAACAAAAACGAATAAAAACGGCACGTTTAAAATTTAGTTTTGCTTCCGGCAAAAAACAAACCCCTCCCCCCAAAAAAAAATAAATAAAAAAATGATGTCTTTTTTTATATAAGACACATACGACGCCCACAGAAACGCGTCGTTGCGCAGAACAACTTTGCAATCTCAAGACCGATTGGTAGACACCACCAAATACTCAGCACGGAGTAAACAAAAAGGCGGCAACGGAAGCCTGGACTTTAAAACCTCTACACACTGCCGACAATGCATAGCTGAATGCGGTAGACTTGGGTGATCGTCGAGACTAATTAAAGCTTAAAAAATTAAGCTTTCTTATTGTTTTATTGCGAGTAGTTTACAGTTACCTCGTTACGCGGAACAATCATGAAGTCAAAATTGTGCTACGGTTCACACCGCACAAATAGTCCCTTGGGAACATCAGACAAGACATCAAGTTTGAAATACGCATAATCTGCACACGATATAGATCTAAATACCGCAAGTTTGGGCGATTGACGAACTTGTTAGTGTATTTGTTGTCAACAGCTACAAGAGCGAGCTTCGGGTTTTCTACGGCCTTGCCGAGCATGCGCCCTCGTGCAGCGCAAGCATCGTTCAGGCATAACAGGGCATCAGGCTCGTGCTCGTAGATTCTGCTTCGCTCGCAGGTAATGTAAAACGAACTATTAGCGACGTGAGCGATCGAAAACGTCGCTGTGGTCGGCCCACCACAATTGGCCGATTGCTGACTATGACGTCAGCAAAGGATATCAAATCGACGCAGATAAGAGGAATGTAAGAACTTCAATTTTGACGGTGTGGGCAGTGTTACTTTGAGAGCGCTATGATTTCAGGCTTTCACCATGCTCATTACAAACACCATTGAACTTGTTCTTCACAAGGTAATGACGTCACGAAAGGTAACTAAACGAGGGCGCCACCGAAACATCTCGCCGCTAATAGAAGGCGGTAAAATGTTCGACTGCGAACTGCTTCAATTCGTTTCCCCGCTTTGTGATCCCACCATCTTCTTGAATAACTCCGAGAGAGTGCGGGCTCGCACAACTAGGTAGCAGCACAGATGTGCGCAGTTCTTGGTACTTCTCGGGAACTATGCTACCGGCGAGATTACGAAACGTGCTCTCTCTCTCGCCTGGAAGAGTGCGGCAGTCGTTCCGTGCTTTCTTACGCGTGGAAAGAAAAGCAGAACGCGCCCATTCCCTGCATATCCGAGTGCTCAATTCTCGTCCATCTTCGATGTCGACTGAGTGTTTGCTTTCGCCTTTACGGCGGCGGCGGCGGCGGTGCTTCTGCTCCGAGCTGTAGTGTTTACCTTGGTTATCCTCGCCTTGCTCCAAAAGAGGCGATACATTGTGTATGAAGCGGTATCTTTCTCGGAGAATCGCCGGGCAATTGCAGTTATGCGTTCACCTCGGGAGATTTTACTTCTAGAACAAGCTGCCGTGAAGGGTGCGGTGCGCACATTCGCGTCTAGGTTGTTCCTGAATTCGGAAAGTCAGGATTCCGCGTGTGGTGTGCATGGGTAACGGGAGGCAACCCTACGGTCTCCTTTAGATGACTCTTGGGGACGTCCGCCCTGCTTCATGGCGTTGTCGCTTTGAAACCCCAAGATGGCTAAGAAACAGAAGTCGGGAATCATCGAACGACTCTTCTCTCCCGTGTGCGAGTTATCTCGCAAGGAGTGT
This sequence comes from Ixodes ricinus, assembly GCA_037355805.1. NCBI lineage: Eukaryota > Metazoa > Arthropoda > Arachnida > Ixodida > Ixodidae > Ixodes > Ixodes ricinus. The sequence continues at coordinate 72,876 of JAZHYW010016107.1, read as the reverse complement.
GCCCCATTTTTCTGAGAAGATGCCGAGGCGAAAATATTCTACGCAGGTGTTGTGAAACAATAAAATGTTATCGAACAGAATCTCATAATCGCAAAATTTTGTCCGTCCGTCCGTCCGTCAGTCAGCGCATTTCAGCTATAAATTTGAGGGGAAAATAGCGTCAAGCGCCCTGACGTTACGTCACCTGTACTGCGATATCGTTTTCTGTCTAAATTTAGCCGGAAATTTGATGTGACCTAGTAAAACGTAACGTGAAATATTCAGAAATTCTGTTTTCCCGCTAAAGTGAGCCAGGATATTGACGTCACGTGCATAAGAAAACCATTTTGTTTACCCGCTAAATGCAGTGGGGAAATGAACTAACAGATTCTTCGCCTCCCCCCCCTCTCCATCTCCGCCCCTCCCCGAAACGGCTCTTTGATGTATTCTAGACAAATATAAACGACCTCTTCTTAAATAAATATACCATTCCTTCCGTCATAGGTCTCTAGAGATAAAGGTCGCTAGTAATTTTTTTCTAGAGCGCAGCTCTTAGGCGCCCGTTTCCGGCTTGAGCGGCGTTGGCGTCTCCGTCGCCGTCGGCGTAACCGCGGGGTGCATTATGAGAAATATCCCATGATGCAACGCGCGCGGAGGAGGGAGGGGAGGGGATGCGTTAAATGTTCCATAATGCACCGGGCGGAACTCGTGACGTCACACGTGACGTCACAAGGGTCCCGCGAGGTGCATTATGGGACATTTCCCATAATGCACCGGGCAGGGAGGAGGTGGAGGGTGGAGCGAGGAGGGGGAGGGGAGGGGGAGGAGGAGGAGAAGGAGGACAATGGGGAGGGGAGGAGGAGGGGGAGGAGAATGGAGGAGGAGGGACGAGGAAGAGGAGGAGGAGGAGGAGGAGGAGGAAGTGTAGGGAGGAGAGGTATACCCTCCTCTCTGTACCTTGTTCTCCTCCTCCTGGAAAGCTGCGCTCTAATTCGGCGTTACAGGGTGTTGTAAACGTCTTTTTTTTCTGTTTTGCTGCGTCTGAAACTTGGTCTCTTTTTCTGCAAAAACTACAGGAGGCCCGACTAAGCGGATTATCCACCGCCGGGGGAAATTATTATTTTTGTGTAACATGGCCGTCCCGCTCAAGAAAACATGTCACATATTAAAAAAAAAAAACACTTGTACACAAAAACTGATCCTTTTCTTTTTTCATGAACGTGAAGTGCTTATTCTGAGCTGTAGCTAGCCAAGTGTAAAATAAAATCGTATAATGGTCTTTTTAGAGGAATACTGAACAGCCTAAACTTCCTTCAACTCCCCCCCCCCCCCCTAAAAAACACAATTTTAAATGGCTGGATTACACGCGCGTGGCATTCCACAAGGTAAAACTTCCAATGACAAATGTTTCTGAGGTACTTACGCTGAGAGACGCATTATGAGTTGGAAGTATTTCCCGAATATTGTCCAAAATAAAACCTTTAGAATGAGCGCCGCGATTTAGATTTTGCGCTTAAAGATTATTTTTATTATTTTGTTTTTCGGGGATGTTTATTGTATGACATACGTGTCTCATCAAGGTTCATAAAAATATATTTTATATTTTTGTGAGTTTTTTTTTAATGTTTCATGCAAGGTTGCTTAACGTTTTCTCCGAGTATGCGGAAGGTTCGGGAGGGTGCTATGGTTTCCTTGGGAACTACAGGTACTTTGGAAAAAGCGTAGTGTAGTCGATTACTGCACTTCCTAGTTTATATTAAAAGTGCACAGTGCACCCCGTCGGCTCCTTCCAAAATATTAATTAATGATGATTACCTCTGTTGTCCATAGAAGTGTCTCTTAGAGCGACAGCCCTTAAGGGCGCTCTTGTCCCCACTCGAAAGGATGATGTGTGGCGTCCGTCGCGGCCTCACGTGTACTGAGTCGCACGTGACGTCATGACGCTATGTGACGTCACGGCGTGATGTCACGTGCCACTGTGTCCGTTAGAGGACTTCTGTGTGTGGGAAACGAATGCGTGTCAATGTGACACCGGAGACGGTTCCTTTACGTAAGGTGCAATATACATAAGATCAAGATACATAGGGTACATTAGGGTCAAATAAGGTGTCGCAACTATCGATGTTACTCAACCGTAGATTCACACATGAATGTTATTTTTTAGAGCGCAGCTCTTAGGCGCCCGTTTCCGGCTTGAGCGGCGTCGGCGTCGCCGGCGGCATAACCGCGTGGTGCATTATGGGAGGCGTGACGTCGCTGGTAACGTCATCAGTGACGTCATCAGTATTGTCATCGCCGCTAATGACGTCATCAGTGACGTCACTGATAACGTCATCGGCATCGTCACTGTTGACGTCACTATACTCGCGGTCAGCTTTCTGTCGCAACGCAGTCAATGCAAGGGGAGAGGGTGCACTAACCGCCGTACACGCGCTTTCCTTTTCTCTTCGGATCGCCACAGAAAGTTGACCGCGAATATAGTGATGATGATGTCATCAGTAACGTCACTGTTGACGTCACTGATGACGTTATCAGTGACGATGACGATGACAATGACGTCATCACCATCATCAAGTTACCTCACAGGGGTCACGTGACTAGGTCACGTGAACCCGGTGACGTCACATGACCCCCGTGAGGTCACGCGACCCTCGTGAGGTGACGGTGACGCCGCTCGGAGGGAGGAGTAGCAGACAGGATGAGGAGGTGAGGAGGAAGGAGGACAGGTATATCTTCCCCTCAGTATCCTTCCCTCCTCCTCCTCATGAGCTGCGCTCTAATTCGGCGTTACAGGGAGTTGTAAACGGCTTTCATTTTTTTTACCAATTAGACGCTGTTTATTTTATGCAGATAAATTTTAAGTGGTGACGAGAAATATTTCCACGCAAAAAATATTTTGTTATAAACCTAGCCTCGTTTTAAAAGAATTGACCAGAGCTCAAATTTTGGGTAGCAAAGTCAAGCAGCATTTTGGTCGCCTTTCGCCTTGCTCCCGGCATCTTGGGTAAATTGGTGTCAAATAAATTTGTATTTGATTTGATGTGATTTCATAATATGAACATTTAGACCAGTTTGCGCGTTGCGGAGGACACATAACTCGGGAAGCCTTCGCAGAAGTTTACCAAGTAGATAATATGCGAGATGTACGAGGCCTACGAACTTCGGAAAGATTTGACGAATTTATACTTCGTGCAAATGCTCAGCAAATTGCTCTTTAGTAACGTGCTGCGTAAAGCCCCCATGTAACCCTTATACATTCATTTGTTGGTAATCCACACGCGTACACGTCGCCGTATAAACCAGCACCGGACCTGTCCAGAATTACTCGCAAAACTCCTATTTGTCTGGCGCAGGACGGTTTCGCCTGAGTAGACCTCTGTTTTCCGTCAGTCCGGTCGACCCAAGAAAGTTAGAGCTAGTTTAGGTACGGTGTCTGAAAACCTCTCCGACGGACGTGTTTACCGAGTCTCCACTTGGGCCCCATTGTTTCTGTGACGGCTCAACGGTTTAATGAGGCCGTGTACCGCCTCGTGACTCTAGCGGTATACGTAGTATGGCAGCGAGGTGGATGTAGCAGAGGCCTTTTCCACTGTAGCTTGCTCTGTAGTAGTAGTAGTAGTAGGAGTAGTAATAATTGTAGTAGTAGTAGTAGTTTTTCATAAGAAAGTGCGACGGCGCCACGTGCATCAGCGCCCCATCGATAGCATTGTACGATTCAGGGATGGCGTATCTTCAGTCCTTTGTTAGCTGAAGCTAGAAATATTTTATATAGATTATTGAACAATGTGTTTACACGACGTGGATGACGTGGATGGTTGTTGACAAGGCATATATGTTTCTTCTTTGGTTTAAATCAGATTAAACCTCAGTTGCAAGTGCGCTCTACTGTGTGTGTGTCTTCTTTTGCTCGTCCTCGTCTTTTAGCGCTTTTAATCAGAAAAAATGTAGTAGTAGTAGTAGCAGTAGTAGTAGTAATAATAATAATAATAATAATAATTATTATTATTATTACTTCAACTCTGGAGAGTTGAGGAACTACAGTAAGGCGGGTAAGGACTGATTCACATGGTGTGGCTTTACTTGCGATTTGGCAACTGCGACGTTGCTCGTGCGGGGAAACAAAAAAAAGAAAAAGCTTGGGAAAGTTGCGGTAATCGACGTCGCAGCTGCGAATTCGCACGCAAAATCGCTCTATGTAAATAAAACTTAAAAAACACCAAAATGAAATTTTATTAATGGAAAAGACAGTACATGTATTTTTTTATATTATTTCTACTGAAGTTTTTTTTTCATGCAGTATATACGCCGTTAAACGCCTTTAGGTGGAGGTCACGGCTGCGCCCACAGATCAGTGTCCCCGCCCATTGCTACTGAATTGGCTTAGCTGCTCGGCCAAACATGCCTGCAAGCCTAGTGTGAGGATAACGTAATAAGGCAGGCGAGCTGGTTTAAGTTAAACATTTCTAAAACCCAAGACGGAGGCTACAAAGAGGGGATAACTAGACGTCTTGTGTTTGTCCCCTCTTTGTAGCCTCCTTCTTGGGTTTTAGAAATGTTTAAGCCTAATGTCTCCCTTTCGCGACGTCCGGTGCGTCAAGTCTGGCTTGTCTGACACCGCCTGCTAGTCGTGCGAGCAGACGCGCGGCATTTTCCGGGATCGTCTGCTATTCCACCACCATCTATCGTCTTCTGCGATGTCCGTGAGTCGCGAACATGAAAACAACGCGTCGGCGTCCGTTTTCGCCTTCGTCCGTCTGCTATTCCGCCCTCATCGAAACACTTTTGCAACGCTCGCAAGACGCGACCACGAAAAAGGCGTTTAGCGTTTCATCATGCACAAGCCACGATCCAATACTAGCGCCTGTCTTCGTCCGTCGATGTGCGGTACAAACCGACCAAGAGGACTAAAAATAATGCGGAGCGCAGGTTCGTCTGTTTCTTTTGCTGGAGTTGTGGTGACGTCAGAACGCCGAGCTCTGATTGGTTCTGAATGAGGTATAGTGGGGAGACCTCAAAGAAATATGCTTTGAGATCTACCCTCTATCCTTCAAGAAGAGCCAATCAGGAGCTCGGCGTCTTTCTGACGTCACCTCAACTCCTTCAAAAGAAGCAGATGAACATGCTCTCCGCACAAACAGAATAAATATGCAGTCCTTCCAGCTTTTCTGTTGTTGTACTGTTTTTTTTCTCGTATGGCACATGCGAGCAAAAAGGTGGGCCATAGAGTTATCATAATGTGCACGGAAAGTTCAACTGGCGCTAGTGCCTATGAGAGTTCCGGGATACAAATTGAAGCAGGCAGCAACCAGTCTACTTTTGCGGTGCGCCTGTAGATTCGTATGGGAAAACGCGTGTGCATTTTGTCCCTTGGCCGAAAAATAACATGGATAAATTTTGTTACTTCGGTCGTACCGAACAGCATGCACCTTTAGTAACATTGTGGATGTGTAATTGTTTTAGTTACAGCATTTTTCTTCATCAGTGAACGACGTTAAACTTAGCTAGATTTCAAGTTCAAACCTGTGTTCCACCGAAGCTTGTGTAAACACGAGCAACGAATCTGAACACAATAACGATCGAAAGGAATGTAGAGTGTGTTCAAGGTTCGCCAGCATTCCGGTGGCGCTTATATATTGCTGATATTCCAGTTCTGTCACATATATAAAAATGATGCCGTCGTGCATCTTTACGGGCGTTTAAAAAGTTCAAAACGTAAAGGATAAAGTACGTGGACTATGAAAGGTGTCTCTTTTTATTATTTTCTATGTCGGGCAGCTCCGTCGGGCACCTGTTTTATGGCTTCTCTATATTTTCTAATATTTCGAGTGTGCGCGGGTGATGTTTTGAACGCAAAACAAGCATGTTCGCACATATGCACGAGCAGAGAGAATAAAGCCATACTTACTTATTTTAAATCGAACTATATTAAATTGCTCTTCACTTTATTTTGATCGTCTACATACATGCACATGGGCGCTACTGATGCAGTGTTACTGCGCTGTTCTTGCCATCTTCTGGCTTTCCACATGTTCCTCGGTCGCTCGTTACGTTAAGTAAATCCCCTATGCAAAAAAGCGCCGACGCCGTGTTCGTGCCAATGGTGCCCGACATTGCACATAAATGCATGCATGATGCTGTTTTAGCACTGGTTTTAACTACATTAATTTGACAAAAAACACTTTATGACCAATATTTTCATTTAAGTGATGACGAAATGTTCCAGTGTATGTACTACATTATAAATATTTGTAATGTTCGCCCTTATAATCACGTGCAGAGAAAAAAGGCACACGCTTCTTTTTGTAAAATGCATCACCGGAAGTCTATTTCTGGACTGGTCGCTGTCTGCTCCAATTTGCAACAGCACGCTAGCGCCAGCTGAACCTCTAGCGTACACTATAATAACTCTACGGGGTGAGCGTCAGGACGTACAATTAAAATGCGACCTAAAAATATTCGCTTTGGCAGGCCAGGTGCAATGGAAAACTTGAGAGCTACTTACATTTTCCAAGCGAAATGACCGAAACGACAAACGTGATGCGAGCCGAACGCCCGATTGACTCCAGCCAAATAGGACTCTTCCTCTTGGGTAGGGGGCGCTGTCGCGTCCACGAGACCAAAGCCCCTTGATGTTTCGAAAGTAGCGCAAGGCGCGTCGATGCACGAGGCGCATGCAACATGTTTCCCTTGAGAAGATCATGGCGGCACAGAGCAGCCAACGTTACTAGAACCCCTCAGTTGGGAAACTGCCATAGAGCCTGCTTTAACAAAGTGGCTCCGATCCGTACTCAAGAAACCGAGCAAATGGCGATCGCAACGCCGCCATTTCTCCCGCAGCGTCCACTCCGGGAACTGCACGGGTGCACGTCGAGTCGGGCAAGGGCTGGTGGCGCCATCTCGCAGGGTCATCTCGCAGTAGCTATGTAAAGCTACTTTTATATTTCAACTCATCGCTAAAGGGTGGCACTGTTATCGTATTTAGCTCGGTCTCGATGGACGCCAGTGGCCAGGTTTCAAGGTTGAGTTTCCCAACTGAGGGTTTTAGTAACGTTGAGCGCAGCACTTAGCTAGAATACAGACGCCATGTTCTTCCCAGAAGTGGCGCGCGGCACGTGTGTCGAGCATTTCCCCAACAATGAATGGCGCCACTTTTAGGCGCCTTCATTAAGGCCTGTTCACACTTACAGCGGAGCGCTAAGTTAGCGCTACGTGAGCGCTCCAAGGAGCGCTCATGTGGCGCTTCCTAGAGCGTGACTTCATTCTAATATAGCGCGTGATTAGCGCTCCAGTAGCGCCGTGTTAGCGCTTCAGTAGCGCTTCTTGTACCGCGGTGCTGCGGATTAGCGCGTGCACTGCGGTTTCGCTTCCTGTGGTTGGGTGTGCATCATCAGCACCATGGCGGACATCTGGGATGCTGAAATAGAAATGCGTCAAATTCTCTTAAATACGTGATTAGTGCATATGTGTGTGGACGGCTTAACGCCCAGAAGAGCCTTCTGGGTGCGCGAAATCTTCCGTCACCGAGATACCGACGGGTACCCGGCGAACCTTGTTCCTCGGCTGAGGGACCGAGACACAGAGCTTTTTCGAAGGCGATTATTTTAACTGCGTGTCCTTGAAGCCAGCGTCAAGCATATCGAATAGAAAGCGATCAGGTCGTACCCAATCAATTGGTCGCTCAGAGTCCATGACTCCGGATCGCCTGCCCGACCCTTTGCTTGGAGAGCGGCTCTTTTACTTCCTCTTCTCCACGCGCTATTCCGCAGCAGCAAGCACGGCACAAGTAGCGTGGAGCGCTAACAAAGCGCGCTAACGATAAGCGCTTCTGTAGCGCTAACAGAGCGCTAACAAAGCGCTTCTAAAGCGCCTGTCACACATGAAGCGGCGCTACAACGTAGCGCTTCTGCAAGCGCTGCAACGAGATCACCGCTACTCAGCGCTAAGGCACGAGCGCTACATGGCACGCGCTAGGAAGCTGCGCACATGAGCGCTCCTCGTCGAGCGCTTCACGCTAGCGCTAAGCTCTGAGCGCTCGCGCTACGTATGTGTGAACCGGCCTTTAGCGTCCGCGAGACGCGACTATTTATCGCTAACATGAAGCGGCGTTGATCCACGTGCGTAAACTAGCGTCTGTCAGTGTATATCAGCGTCTGTTCACGCGTACTAGCAGATCATTAAAAAAAACGCAACGCTACGCACAGTGGAAACGCGACCTAAAAATATCCCATTTTGCCCGCTAGGGTCGCTGCTCAAAATTTGAAAGCTACAGGTCCATGGTGCTCGGAACGCGTCTCCGAGTGGTGACCTTACCACTTGGCAAAGATACGGTCCCTCGATTTCTGCCCGTTGACGTCACAGAAGTGTCACGCTGTCGCAGATAGCAATCCTGGCGGTGTCCCAGCAGCAGCGGTGGACGTGGCAGACGCCTGTTCTGCTGCCAGTCCCTCTCCAGTGTGGACAGTGCACGGAAGCTTCGGAAGCTAGATATCGGGACGCCGCGACGACAGCGACACTCGCGTTCGCTCGTGCTTTTCGCCGGCATTTCTACGACCAACCGCCAGGATCAGGACATCCGACAGCATGACTCTCCGGCTCCTGTGACGTCATTGGTTGCCACTTCGGGATCACATTTGATGTATGGGCAGCACGGGACGCTACACGCACCAGTCAGAGACGCGCTGCATGCTTCCGCTATAGCGTCCGCGAGACGCGACCATTTAATGCTGACGTGAGGCGGCGTCGTTCCATCGTGCACGATCCACGCGAGTACACTGTATAAGCGCCTGTCAGAGTCTCTCGACGCGCTCTCAGAGTGTCCAAAAAGCCGCAACGCGACGTACCAAAAAAAAAAAACGCGACTGAAAAGTGTTTGAGTTTGCACGCTATGGTCGCCGCTCAAAACTCGGGAGCTGCAGGCCTATGGCTCGGAAATTCTTACCTGTTTAGGTGAAGGCGGTAAAGACGGGAGCAGAACGTGGCAAATCCTGCACGCTGACATCGGCAGCTCCGAGAGGAAGAATGAGAAACACCTACAGAAAAGTGGAGAAACAAAGCAGACGAAAGGTTAGGCGTGTCCGTTCTGCCACGAGGAGTTGAAGTTGCCCGAGCACTTCTCAACTTTATTTAGTTTTATAGAATGCTCGATTCCGGTGTTTTCCTTCAGAGTAAGCTTTAAAAACAAAAACAAGGTACAGAGCTTACAGGTGATGTTTTGCTGCTTCTTTGTGCATAGTAAGGCGTCGCCAGGGATCTGGGCGTATCGTGACCGAAAAATGGGTTCGCCGATGTGCGGGTCTATGCCCCGGCGTTCCCAAGAGGCCACACTGCATGAAACCTTTCCCTCTAGATTATTTAATTATCCCTATGGTTTAGGTACCTTCTCGGTAGTAAACCGTGGCTGCAATCACGACGGCTGCCCAATTCCCAGAGCAGCGGGGCCGCTTTTGCGGGGACCAACATCTTTATTCAGCATCAACACGCGCAGAAGACACATCAAGCCAGATCAAGTAACATTGTTGTCGTGGGACGCTAGTCTCTTAGGCCAGTCCTGCTACGAGAACAAGAATTCGCACAATGCTTCCGAAGGCGCGTACCTGCAACAGCTTCTGCTGCAAACTAGGTCGGTTGAGGAGATGTTCCTCTAGTCTAAACATATCGCTGAACGCAGAACTCGCATTCGTAAAAATGAACGATCTCAACGAGCTAGGCTCGTTGAGAACGCCAAAAACGCCGTCAGCCATGTTTGTTATCGTTTAAAACCGATGCGGATGAGGCAGTCTCAAGTTGTTTTGATAAGCAATAATAGGTCTATCAGGATTATTTGTTTCTTAAACATGAAAAAAATCTTGTCAGGAGAAATACTAATACATCGAAACCATTTTACAATGAACATTTACCACGTCAATCATCTCTCCAACCAATGAGAGACAGAAAGAAAGTGTTTAGCTACAGCTAAGCACCGAATAAGATAAAGCAGCTCCACCTAAAGTGCGTCTACTAGCGCAAACATTGCAACAACAAAAAAAATTGTTTCGCGGAAACATTTATTACACAAAAATATGTGTCCCATCTAGGCGCTTTAAATGTTTTTTTTTCTTCCGTGTAGTGCCTTTTCAAGCCCTTAACAAAAGGCCCTGCGGTGCCGCAGTTACAAGAAAATAATTCAGCATAAGCAACAAGATAAATATATACAGGAATAAAATGAATGTTAGAAAAACAAAATAGCCTTTCAAATGCACGATACTTGCTCTCATTAGAGAGAGAGAGAGAGAGTAGGCGTTTATTACAACAGTGATGTCATCCAGCGCCTTGCGCTGGTTTGCTACACTGTGCTACACTGATTAGAGTTTTCTTAAGTGTTTTATTACCTCCCTGCAGATCGGCTTTACACACTTCCTTGAGGGACCCCTGACATGACTTTCAAGGGGCCCCACCTCTTTCCGCCGAAGACGCCCAGTTTAATGCGACCAAGTCAGAATGGCGACATCCGACAGAGGCAGCTCCTGCGGATGCATTTGTTGCCGCTTCGGGACCAGCTTCGATGCAAGGGACGGCAAAGTGCGCTAAACACGCCGGTCCAAAACGCGTTCTAGGCACCATATGATCATGCAGCTGCTGTGACGCATTATGTTGCTGTTTTGGACGGCACGTCCCGATGCGTTGGCGGAATTATGCGGATTCTAAATACACTAGTCATAGACGTGTTCCAGACTCCCTAGTTTAGGTTCGTCATGACAAGGACGGGAATCAAACCTTTTCGAGCACTGAGCCGCTGTCTCCGCGACGAAATGTATGAACGTATGAACGGCCAATGGAGTGACGGCGCATCCCAGACGGAGCTTCTCCAGCTTTGTTTAGCCAGGGGGCGCGAAACGCCCGGGGGCCGCGGAGAGCGCCTGGCCCCCTAAACATTGCCTCGACTTTTTTCCAACGGGCCGCGGAAACCCGGCGGTTGGTAATGCGTATGCTGTGCCGTTTCCTAGTGGAGTTCTTTAACTGTACTTTTGTCAGCTGAGTTGTCGTGAGACAGGAGTGGAAGGTGAACCTGGAGGGCAGACAGCGTATGTATAGTTCAACTGCCACTTACTCGAGCTACTGTAGTTTAATTACTTGGAGTAATCAAGTCATGGACGTAATTTAGTAGCTTTCATTTACATTTATATTTCGGTGATTCGTAGTTTGCTTTAAATACTTCTTCCAAGCAATTTCTAGTGATTTACGAATTTCTTTTGAAATTTAGTAGTTTTATTTATTTTCAAGAAACATTTGCGCACATACAAAAAGAGGATATATAAAGATCAGTTGAATTAAAAAAAAGAAAGAAAAAGAGAAGGACCTTAGGTCAAGACAACCCAGAGCAAAAGCTATCTATTGAGGGCCTGAAAGACGGTTAGAACTTAGAACCGGACACGAAACGCGAAGGTGCATCTGGAAGTGTCTTTTCACTGCCGGAGATTGGTGACTGCTGCTCCAGGGAATATGAAGTGCGCGCATTCACGTAAGGTCTGTTCGATTAGGCCAGAGGGTTCCGGACTCATGTCGACTTGCTGGATCGCGTTTGACCAGCTCCGCCTATGGACGGGAATGCGGCCACGGTCGGCCATCTTTTTGGTAGAGTTATATCATCTCTAGCTATCATAGTAATATGGCGGACAGCGCAATGGCGGCAGGCTGCCATAAAATAGCCGTAGTTCTAGTACACTTACCGTGGGTGATATTTCGTGCTTGATTGAAGTTGTCCGACGAAGCAGATTCTTGAAACCCGGCGTGAACGGTAGCCTCATCTTTGAGAACCCGGCGAAAGTTCTACGAAAGCGCAGCACCGGGGAAAGCAGGGCAGCTCGCATCGAAACCAGACTCCGTACCGGCGTCTGCTTTCGACGCGACTTTCGATGCGACTTTCGATGCGTGCTGTGCTGCTTTTGCCTGGTGCTGCGATTTCGTGAAAACTTTCACCGGGTCCTCAAGGATCGAACTATCGTTCACGCCGGGTTTCAAAAACATGTTTCGTCAAACAATTTCAATCAAACACGAAATATCACGCACGCTATTTTGATGGCAGCCTGCCACCACAACTGCCACAACGCTGTCTGCAGTGATTTCAAGTAGCGCGTCCCGACCAGGGCGCATCCTAAACTCGGTAGAAATTCGCGGCGCGTCCGCTTGGGAGACGGGGGTCGGCATCTCTGAAACCCCTTCCACCGTACATGTTTCGGCGCCAAAATGGCCGATTAAAGCCGAAATAAAACAGTCACAGCGGACGTCTATCGAATGCGATACTCCCGAACCAATACAAGCAGCCGTGCAGTTCCCAGAGTGGCCGCTGCGGGAGAAATGGCGGCGTTGCGATGGCCATTAGCTCGTTTCTCGAGTACGGATCGGTGCCACTTTTTCAGAGCAGGCTCTATGGCAGGTTTCCAACTGAGTTGTTCTAAAAACGCTAGCTTGGAACGGATTACTTCCCAAGTCTGGTCTCAGCTGTATAGACGAGAAATTTAGCCAGTGCAGTGCAATCTATCGGCAGTCCGCTTGGAACCAGCACGCCGAGAAAAATGCCGCCAGGGAAGAACAGCGAGAAATTCGCATGACGCGACATCAACAGCACGCCGGATCAGTGCACCACCCACCACCTTGGCTACAGCCTTGGCTGCCGTTATGGTGGTTGCCAAGTCGTCTTGCCAAGGCCCCAGTCGCAGTCATTAGAATATTTTTTGAAAACGTTGGAAGCTAATGATTATTTTGGAAACTTTTCGATTAAAGTATAACTATTTTTCTTTATTACAGGGAAAATCCGGAAAAAAAATCGAACAAAAGGAAATGGCTGATATTGATTTACAGAGACTAAATACAAGCACTGCCAAAATATTACATTAATGAGATACTGAAATCCGCTCCGAAACCAATATTTAAAAAATACTAACACCAGCTTCTCAGCGGGCATTCAGCAACTTTGTGCCCTGGTGACATCTTCGTTTTCAAGGAGGTTTAATTATTTTTACTACCGCTTCTTTCGACGTGTTTTTCTTCTTTGTTTTTCAGCCGTCCGAGTGGAAAATTTCTGCTTGTAATGTTATGTTTTAGCGGTCGTAGTTTGTAAGTGCTCTTCGGCGATCGCGCACGAAGATTATTGACTCCTGCTCGCCCAAGCGCATCGTGGTGCCGAAGGGGGCATTCACTGGCGGCCATATTTTAGTCCGTTTCTGCTTATCACGAGCTTCCGATTAGCTTCAGAATGCTTCTGCAACGTGCATTGCACACCACCATGATTGTAGTTCTCATAAGATAAGTGGGGGCTCGTTCTGAGCCTTGCGTTTATCGTGGCAAGCTCGCTTGCTCGGCCGGCAACTTTATAAGTGTATTGATATGAGCTACAGATGTCTGATATCAGCAAAGCAAAGCAGTGACACAGCCGTAGCATCTTACCTGGCTGATCGGAACTGCTCTCGCGACATTTTGCGGTGCCGCAATACGAAGTTTCCGTCAGGCGGTGGCCATGCAGCTGGCCACAAGGGTTGCCATCATACTCGAGCCGGTAGTTTCGGTTTCACCGTAGCTAGACCCTCGAAACAAAACTTTGACATAGGATATCTACAAATCTACACGAAACATAAAAAAAAGCAGCAACTAACACCTTGAAATTTACGAACACTTTCTTCACACGAAACCGTCGTAACTCTAAAATCAAGAAAATGTACCGTATAGTTGCCCTCTGATTGTACAAATATGACGAATCGAAAAATAATCAGTCACCATTTCGCCAGCTAGCCGGCCTTATGAATCCCACTAACTGGGCCGCAATATGGGTTCAGTGTCCACCTTTGCGAATAACTATATTACTCTACGTGTCGTCACGATAATTCTATCGAGACATTAATTGTCACATCAAGTTCAACGAGAAATCTGGTTGAAGTAACTTCGTTCCTTTTCTCATCACATCCGTCGTGCAGAAACACACTTCATAAATAAGTTGCGTCCAAACAGGCGCCACCACGGAGTTAAGACCTTTACTCACTGATGGCTGTAAGGTCGTTACTCGGAAGGGGCCACCGACACGTTATTTCCACACGCCCGTGTGATTTTCTTTTCGTCTTCGTGTTTTCCTGCTTGTGGTTTCACGTGCGCACAAATCGAATTTGTCCGCTAACAGGTTTCTAACGCTTAAAGGCCGTCTCGTAAAAGGAGGCTAAAGTGAATTTCTAGTTTTCAGTTGACGATGGATATTTGTTGCTGCTGGTATACAGTGCACTGCGTCGGAGACAGGGAGCTCTCTTTAACAATAGAAGAGAGACGAGAGAGGTGACGTTATACAAAGGATGATATAGGGCGGACTTGGCCTAACCATTTATGCTACAGTCATGCTGCTCATTCATCATACCAACAGGCACGGCGTTCGCTGCACGCACGATGACTGAGTGACCTGCGGACATGACTCAAGCTTCTTAAAAGCATTTATAGACGAGTGTGCTGCGAACATGTCTGCAAACACGTTTGGTGTGACCAATGTGACCGTTATGCAAGGAATGCCTCAGACAGTGTTTGTGCACCGTTTTTTAATGATATATGAGCAGTGTGACCGCAGCTTTAAGCTGGCGGTGTGCCTCACAATGAAAACCATAGCAAAAAGCATAGGAGAATTTAGATGTTCAGACTACTTGATCTTTATATGCCAGAGCCTGGAGACGCAGTAGATGAGAAATTTAGCCAGTGCAGTATCACTACTAGCCTGGGGTCTTCAACGTGCATCACGCAGTAATCCATCATTCAACACAATTAACCACATGCCGATGCGATGCTTATTCAGTTCGAAACAAGTAGATACATTACTAGTACTTTTTTTATTATATGCTGAACTTGTAGCGATACGTCGAAAACGCTAGAGACCTGGCCACTATGCAACTCTATGCGCATAAATGAAAGAAAAACGAAATAAGTTTTAATTAGGGCCCGGATAAAACAAGCCCGTTCCTACACATCATGATATCGTCTTAAATTCCTTGCGTATAGAAGACGTACAGCATTTCAAGTGTCTCGGTATAACGTTTTCCACCAACATGTGCAACAGACATCTAAACGACCCACACACAAAAAAAAGCGTTCGAGTTATTGTCATAGGTGATCAAAATAAATTCCTTCTTTGCACGTGAATAGACCCTTTCACGCCGTAGAGTTCGCGCCCAAAAAATGGCAGACTTGGATAAATGGCGCAAGAGCTACTATACGTATAAACGGCAAAAAACCTTCTGGTTGACGCTTCTATTCCCTGATGATTCCACACACGCTCGTATCTGCTGGATCTGCTTTCTCGTATTCATTTCAAAGAAGCTTTCACGTTTTTGCTTTATGTTGTGCCATCTGTGAGTCGCAGCGCCAACCAGGAGGTTTTTGCCAACCACTTTCTTCCCTGTACATAGGGAAAAAAAAAAACAAGTTTTATTAGGCTATATTTTTTTTGCGTGAAACCTAAACTAATAAACTTTGAATATGATAAATGCACCACCTAGAGACACCTTTGTGAAAAGACTAAATGCACTTCGTTCATTGGTTTATTTACATAAATCTTTTTACGCTCGAAGTGCGCTCGAGAACACCCTGTACGTGCCGCGCACTTTTAGAAAACGGCCTTAAGCTGGTTCCTTATAATTCACTGTTTTACTCCTCACATCTAAATGATCGCCAACTAGTCTTGAGGAAAACATCCTCAAACTGTATATATATATTTCAGCACATTTACATAGCACCCTGTACTGGCTTGTATTGGCATCACATGAGCGGCCATTCTGGAAGCCTCGTTGCTGAGCGTCTATTTATGCGGCGCACATTTCGCACGCAAAGTCCAAACTTCTTTGTTGTTCCCGCGTAATCAGAGCACATAACATGTTCTCCAGAGGCCAGCAATAAATCTGTCAGAATTTTAACTAAAAGGTCAATCATCTCTCGGCCTAAAAACAAAAATGTTTCTACAACTAATTGCCGCATTCACAAAACTCACTCCAATTGAGTGGCCCCTCCACTTCCTCGGGGAAGGTGCGAGGGCCGGCGCTGGACAATCGTGACGATAGATCCGTCGTCGCGATTGGCCGGCGCCGGCCCTCGCGCCTTGCTCGAGGAAGTGGAGGGCCCTCAATTGCAGTGATGTTTGTGAATGCGGCAGTAAGACCCTTGTCTTAAATTCAAAGGATATAGATATTGTAGATAATTCTAAGAGTTTAGGCGTAATTTTCAATCAGTTCTTATGTTGGGAAAATCATATAAATGATTTACGCACTAGACTGTCAAAGGTCACTGGACTAGTCTCCGTAATCGTTTTATTCTACCTAGAAAAGTTAAGCTTCTTTTATACCAAACTTTATTTCGTTCTCAACTGAATTACTGTTATCTAGTTTGGGGCACAACCACCCCCCCCCCCCCTCGGAAAAAAATCTTGGCTATGTGCCTGGTTCAGAGGCACACAGCCCTTGCCACCATGTGGACGGTGGAATATGCTTCACCGAGTCCTCCGATGCCTTCCTCGACCAAGTACCTGACAGGACCCGGTGTTCGGCGAGATTTGACAACACTTTTCCCGCATCGAGTCACACCTTCTCTGCCGTCGATGTGATGTAGTGGCATACCTCTTCTTCACTTAAGCACCGCTCTTTGAACTTCGGGCCGAGCAAATTTTATGCTGCATTTGCTGGACGGCAAAAAAAGTTGTGTCGCTCACGCAGATTTTCTGCTACTCTGTCCTTTTCACCCGTTGTCAGGGCAGAGTTTGGAAGGGCCTCTTCGACTTGCCTTGTTACTTTGAACAGGATCTCATGGACGTCTGAGAGAGCAGCAATGCCTGACTCAGCCTCAGAAATAGCACGGGAAACTGGCTGCAACTCGTGGAAGGTGCTTTTCACATCTCGCTAAAAGTATAGTTTTCATCAAATATCGTTTTTCTTATTTCTCTGCTCACTTGAAGCTCCGCAGCGATCACAGTTTTCTGTAAAGCTTCTCTGTTCTCCAGTGGGCCTTCCAGTGACATCGAAATCCCCGCCTAGCGAGTTTCAGCTGGTAGTTTTACAGTGGTCTGGTTTCCAGCATAGCACACTTCTTTTATTTTAGCAATGTGAGCCGCAACCCCTTAGAGTTTCTGACATACTTTCCTTGGACCTCTTGCAAACTTCTTGCAATGTCACCAGTTTGAGCATGTTCGACAGCAACAAGTTTAGTCCATAAGCACAGCATCCAAAAGTAGTGATGCTAGGATAGCGCAGACTGACGGTTGTCCACGCGGCCTTCATGTTGCTTGCATTGTCGGTAACAAGAGCGAAAACATTGTCGGTTATAATTTCCCCTCAACCACAACCGTCTAAATCTCTCCCGCGATGTAGTCTTCTGTGCGCCTGTGATCATCCGTCTCGACGGCGCCGTAGAAAATAGGCTTTGGTGTAGCCACCGCAAAGTTCAACATGCTCTCGCCCCGTACATTGGTCTATCTCTCTGTGAGTACAGTGACGCAAAGAGCGGCGTTGACTTTCTTTTCCACTTGCGTCATCACTCGGGCATACCCGGCCTCCAAGAGTCGTCCACCTAAAGAATGCCTGGAAGGCGGCACGAATGAGTGCCTCAGAAGCTTGAGCGCTTCTCGCTAGTCTCTGTTTTCCGTAACTGATCAAGGCGTTCCACTGGTATATATCGCTTGAGCCAGCGCCTCATCAAGCTTGCTTTGACACTCTTGCGTCATTCTGTCAACGAACGCTTCTATAGAAGTTTTCTGCTTGACATACCTGTCGGCCTGGTTTGAGAGCTTGGGCACGCTCTGATCGTAAAACGTCCACAGTGGCGCTCCTGGACCAACATGCCTTAGACTCTGATATTGTCGGGCCGTCTAATGCTGCAGATCTGATGCCCGGGGCACTTCGGACACCTTG